>PITA01002186.1:0-83559 GCA_004023965.1 Spilogale gracilis
TTTTTTTTTTTTTAAAGATTTTATTTATTTGACAGAGAGAAACACAGGCAGAGAGGTAACACAAGCAGGGGGAGTGAGAGAGGGAGAAGCAGGCTTCCCGCCGAGCAGGCAGCCCGATGCGGGGCTCGATCCCGGGTCTCCAGGATCATGACCTGAGCCGAAGGCAGTTGCTCAACCAACTGAGCCACTCAGGCGCCCCTCTAATTTTGTATTTTTAAAAACAATGTGTTTATATAATCTACATAGAACAATTTGTTCCATTAAAACCATCTTCAGTCTTCAAGAGTCCTCTTTAGGTATTTATAGGCCTAGGGCTAAGCTCCAACTGTGAGTGTTTGCAAAGACTTTTTCACACATTCCTGTTTAACTTATCAGCAACAAGAGAGATGTGTTACATGGCACAAGAAATTATTTTTACTTAATTTGTACCTCTTAAAATTCATTTAGTGCCCACGTACACTAAAAAATACGAAGGTGTTTGATATTACTAATTCAATGTTATAGTTGAAAAGATTTAGTGCCTCCCTTTCATTCAAAAAAATCAATGTATTTTGAACTACCATGAGCAAGGCGTATTAAGAATTTAGTCTAATGGGGGGTAAGACCAAGACACTGATTTAACATGCATGCAAACAATGCTGAGATAAGGTAGTAAAATTGATTTTTGCCTGAACATATCAGGAAAGACTTTCTGGAAGAGGTCGCATTTGTTCTAAAGCTTGAATTTGCAGTCTACAGGGAACAGATGGAAAAGAAGGATCTCTGGGGAAGTAGAGAGAGTACAAAGACCCAATGGGGGAACATGTACTCTGTTCCAGAGATCCTGAATGGATATGTTAATGGAGCGGGACCCTGCCTAAGAAATTTCCAAATCTCAGTCTGAGAGACATGGAATTTGTTTTTTAGGCAGGAAGATTTTGGAGTAAGGAAATGGCAAAATATATGGTGTTCTTCAGTAAAATTCATATGACATTATTCTAGATGGACTGTAGTAGGAAGATGACACCAATTGAGAATATAAGTTAGAAGACTTAGTCTAAATGAAGTAAAAAGGCTGATAGTAGGAAAGATAGGACAAAGGGTACTTAGAAACACTGAAGAGATCAAATGAAGAGAAACTGGTAAAGGTCAATTTGACGTCCCCATCTCTAAGGGTTAAGAGAAGTGATATGTAAAAGAACTTGAATATGTATCAGAGTAGAAAATGTCAAATCACACTGCATTTTGAAAGTACAGAATAGGTGGTGAATGGGTGGCTCAGTTGGTTAAGCAACTGCCTTCGGCTCAGGTCATGATCCCGAAGACCCAGGATCAAGCCCCACATCCGGTGCCCTGCTCTGCGGGAAGCCTACTTCTCCCTCTCTCACTCCCCCTGCCTGTGTTCCCTCTCTAGCTGTGTTTCTCTCTGTCAAATAAATAAAATCTTTAAAAAAAAATCTGAAAGTACAGAATAAATAATGTCTTAATTTTGCCTTTAAATGATGTGGTCTTTCTTTTAATTCCCCAACCCTATTCTTTTACTAACTAAGCAGGAAAAATAGCCAATCGTTTAAAGCTTAATAAAATCCAATAATTTAAATAGTTCCTTCAGGTGGTACATACTCCCCATGGGATTAAAAAAAAAATAAGAGTTCTTTCTCTTAGATAATCTCACTTACTCTCTTTTTTAAACCCTAAGTGGTGAATGGATGTATGAGTGGAAGAGTATGAAGAACTTGTTACATGACCTTGTAGTGTTGAGAAATTATGGGATCCTATGCTATCTTTTCATCCTCTGATCCATCCTGTGGTCTGTCTTGTCTTGTACCCTGCAGACCTCCAGTGCAGAAGCCCAGGAAGATTTGAATTTGGATCTAATTATCTTGGCTCAAGTGATGCTCCTGATGAGGGTTCCTGGATATCCCAGTCTCACCTAAGCTCCTACTATAAACCCATGGGATATCTGCCTTAGACTCCCACACAACCCAGCTCAAGCTGTCCACTCAGCAGGTCTTGCTATGAAGCCACCTTGTTGCCCCTGCTGTACCAACACTCTGCTAACTTAGATTCTTATTTTTACCTTGAGGAAAACAAGGACAGGCTGGATAGCTGAACATTAGGAACTGAGTGACAGACTGGTCATGGTAGAGACCATCAGATTTAACTGAATCTGATTAGGTCAACATGGGCAGTCTGCTAGATGACATAGGAGAAAAGAGTTCTCTTACTACTATACCTGTCCTTCTCTAGGCCAACTCCAAATAAGTAAAAATCTGGGCAGACATCTATATGTGTTTGCTCCTAGCTTATCTCTCTTATTCCCCTTATAACATCATACGGCCAGAGAGACACAACTTTCATTTACATCTTTTATATCATTGTCTCCTTCTCCCGGGTGCCATTTAAGCCCCATGATGGATAAAGCCTGAGGCCTCCCACTCTGTCATTAACATGGTAACATATTAAGGACATGGAGAAGAAACTCTGTGGTTAATACGGCAACAGAGAAAACCAGAGGAATTTAGAAAATCTGTTATCAGTGATATTAATTTGCTGTTCAATCCCATTTACATGTCAAAAGATGAGTATTATCTAGATATCTTATTCTCCTAGAGAGATGGATGCCTCAGATGGACCAGTTGGAAAATCCCTACTGGGAAAAAATAATAGAAAAATTACATTAATATCATTCAAAATGTTACTCATGTTGCCATGGATTTTTAGTAATCTATGCAATTAATATTACATAGCATTTCTAAAATGAATACTCATGGAGACTTCAAAAATGTTCACAGGATGATGGTATATGCTACCTGAAAACGAATACTCATTTAAGACTTCAAATAACATCTATATTTGTTCTATACAAAGATTGAATAAACACTGTTGTACCACTGTATCTACAACCAGGTGTGAAAAGAGGAATACAGGGTCTGGTGTTTTATTCAATAGGTGAAGTAATTAAGTAATCTTTAGTTGTTCATCAATTGATTGACCATCTGATATACATACTAAAGTTACTGAAGAGGAAAAAGAAAAAAGTTGACAGTGGAAACATTTAATTCGTGTTGATAACACTTGCCCTGTTGCCTCTTTCTGTCTTTGTTCCGTTTTCTTCCTATATGTCTCTATTTCTTTTTCTTTCAAACCAGGTACCCACAAATCCAGTTTCTTTAATTTCTCACTTACTTGTGACTCCCTCCAATATGAGGATATAAAATACAGACCTTAATTGTATATGTCATCACAAAATCCCAGTGAGGTATAGGAAGTACAGAGTATCCATTCTATTAATGGATTAATGGATTAATTTCCTTTAGCTGAAAGTTTCCATATCTTACTAAATACCCCTGAAGGAAGCTTTACAATTGGATGACATATAAGACATAAATTTATATGCCACCCATTGTAACACAGTAGACTGGAAAGCCAAATGAACTTTAAGTCAAAAGATGACCTGTTACTCTAAACCTGTTATTTACAATGTGTGTAACCATGAGCAACATACTGAAATTCTCTGTGCCTCCATTTCCTCTTCTGGAAAATAAGAATGATAGACCTCGCCTGACTTCACAGGATGATTGACATTATCAAAACTAAGATCAGGTATTGCTTCTGAAAATTCTTTGTTAAATTTTAAAGTGCTGTAGACATGGCTGAGCATTACTACTTTGACCGCTATACCTGTAGCTGGTATTGAGGTATGTGGTACCACAGCGCCTCCCCACTCAGTTCTGCACACGCAAGGCTGCTCACTGAAAACATCTATAATTCTTCAGCCATAGAGAAAGCTTGGCCCACTGCGGACATTCAAGAACTACCAGTTTCTGATCTCAGAAGTAGCCATCAACCAATGATGAATGAGAGACTGGTAGATAAAACACCTCAGCTTCCTTGTCCCACTGCTGGAATAATTTAAGGTGCACCTTCTCAAGGGCTTCCCAGAGTTGCCAAGAGGGAATGAGCACCAGTTTCTCCACAGTGGTGTCTTGCTTGATATTGGTTTCTTTTCCTTCTCGGTCTGACTTGCCTACTCCCCTGCTTCTATTTCCAGGGATGGCCTTGAATAAACCACTTACACTAGAATCCTTGTCTCACAGATGCTTCAGAGGGAAACCAAACAAAGGCAGTTCTCTTGAGCAGGACTTGCCTTCTTTGTATGCCTAGGAGAAATCTTTGAAGCCTGGCAGCCTAAATCACACAGGAAATCAAGTCTGAAGTTTTCTCATTTCTCCCTTTTAATCCTTCAATTAAAACCAGAATGACAAATTTTCTTTTAAAATACAGTGGGTGATTCCTTCCCCCTGGATGACTGGCCATGCAGTCCAGCAGGGAGAAAGCATTCCCAGACCATTTGAGGTCATCGAACTCTGACTCAGATTTTCCTACTATATTCTCTCACTCATACCTTAGAATCAGCAGGTACTTATTGCCCAAACCTGTTTTATATGGAGCAATGACTTCAGCTTAAGTAACTAAAGATCTTCATTGCCTACGGGCCACAGGATTTTAAAAGTACCAAGTTTCCAAGAGCCATAGGTCTAAATTTCATCTCGCCTTTGCATCTGTACAAAAAGTAATATTACTAAGTCTTTCTTTTTTGATTAATAAAACACACTTTCTCACTTTTTAACTGTTTAACTGAAAATCTTTTCTCTATGAAGTTAGCAAGACCTAAGTTTAAATTTTGACTGCAACTCTCACTTACTGTGACACTAGGCATATTCCTTACCCCCCTAGACCTCCATTTCTTCCTCCCCTCAGTTAGAAACAATAAAAGCACTAGATTTTACAGTGGCCCTTAGGAACACATGAAGTAAGCTTTGTACAGCTCAACACGTAGTAAATTTTCATGTTCATTAAAAGGAATCTGGAAATATTTAATTCACTTCTTCAATTAACATATATTGAGCATCTGTTTGTTAGACCTTGTGATGAATAAAATACAATCTCTCTCTTACCCTTCAGGAGCTAACAGTTTATTGTGGAGACAGATATAAAGTAAATAATTAAAACACATGTAATACAGTATATTGTATTCAATATACTATTGCATGTTAGTATTCAATTGGATGAATATAATGGAAACTATTTTTTCTTGTAAACAGCAATAGTAAAAAGGCTCTCCATAAATTCTATGCTTAATAGACCGCAGTAGCATTCAGATACTTGTATCTACTTATTCTATATTCAGCAATGACATTTCATAACCTTGTAATTCTTAAAAACCATTCTCTGTCCATTATCAGCGTGTTAACGTTTGAATGGTTAATACGGAGGAAAATGAGGACGAGAGCACCATTCAACCCTGGGTCATGGTAAATGTGAGGAGAAAATTACAACCATGTAGGGTTTTGTCGTGGTCCAAGAGGAATGAATGGCTGGTCTGGCTAACATATCATGTCACTCCACTAAAATCACCATCAGTGTCATAAACTGCTATCGATTGGCTAAGTGCTTAGAGCTCTGGGAAGTTTAATATTCTCCTGCCAAAAATACCTAGTAATATGTTTTGTTGGTCACTGTAGCAAAAAATCACCCTCCTTTCTGTTCTGCAATTTCCAGCATGTTCTATTCTTGCCTTAGAGAGTGTTTTGTGTATATATTGCATGCTCTTGACCCAGCTTACCCCAGACCTGTTAATTTCCACAGCGGATCCTCGCATGCCATTCCTCAGATGGGGCGCTCGCAGCATGTGCACCCTCTGAGACCTCTCTCACACCTCGTGAGGATGAGCTGGGTGCCATTTGCTGGGATTACTTGTGAGAGGACAAGTCTGCTGATGAAGTGGCTCAGGCTCTGCCAGCAGGTTTAGTGAGGTGTTTAATTGAAACAGGAGATGTGGCTGACACTCATAACTCAACCATAACATGTTCATCCTATAACACCCGACTCGCGGGCCCAGTTTTTAAAGTGTTGATGCCCATGCCCTGTAAGAATATCACCAACTTTCTTTAAGGAATAACAAATGGATGTCTCAGCACTTAAAGGTCAATCAAGCCTGCATCCTAACGTTGTCTTCTCATCTATACAAGAGGGAATGCTTACTTTTTTATGAACCATTTGCCTATAAGACAAATGTATTTTTAATGACTATTTATTCCTAGTTTGAGAACAATTATAACCTCCTTAATCTTAGTTTTTCAAATCTCGGAGATACCTTTTATGATAACAAACATGACTTTATTTCTGCTTTTGAATGACCATTACATTTTCTTCCTTTTTATGAAGAAGGATCAATTCTACAATTAAACATTAAGTTGACCATATTATTTTAATTCTATCAGGAGCTTTTCCTGAATGATTTTAGAATAAAGTTCTTAGGTTTGGAGAAAGTTCAGGATTAACTTTTCCACTATGACTTACCCTTTCATATTTTAAATTCAAGGCCAGTTATTTATTGGAATGGAAAAATACTAAAAGAACAAGGAAGAATTGGCAAGAAGCTGAAGAGCCAACACCACTGTGTTTTGGGTTTTTTCAATCCACAAGAAAATCAAAGAAATGGAGCCCTGAGTGACTAAGGGCCATGGACTTGCCAGCCTATTGTCATGGCCCTCATCTTGGTCTCCAGGATGTTTTCCATGGAGCCATCAGTGTGGCCTTGTTTCCTGGGTGGTAGAGGTTCAGGTAACCATGGATTAGCCCAGTTCACTCATACAGACAAAATGAAGAACATCTGAAAGGTTTACACAGGTACAGGAAAGAAACATGATTAACTAAAACAATTCAAGGTTATGACTAGCAACTCAAAGACAAGTAACCTGTGAGAGGAAGAAACGGAGAGTGATGGCAGATCACAGGGATTAGAGAAGAAGAACTGTTCACTGATTTCTTTGAAAAATATGGCTCCCGTCTAGACAGCTGCTGGGACCCACTCATGGCATCAGCACTGCTTATAGTTGAGACCCATCAGTGCAGGAAAAAGCCTTCATTTCACAAATTAGAAGACTGAAGCTTGAGTTTCTCAAAATAAATTATTGTTTAGTGAGAGCTGGATCAGAATCCTAATGTTCTGCCTCCTGCCTCAGTTCCCTGTTCGTTCCATCAAGCTAAAGTATATTTAGGAACTGAATGGTTTTCTCATAATTAAAAATAATTTTCTTTAAAAAAAAAATCAGCTTGGGGTGCCTGGGTGACTCAAATGTTAAGCATCTGCCTTCAGCTCAGGTCATGATCCCGGAGTGCCAGGATCCAGCCTCGTATCAGACTCCCTGCTTGGCGGGGAGCCCGCTTCTCCCTCTCTCACTCCCCCTGACTGTGTTCCCTCTCTAGCTGTGTTTCTGTCAAATAAATAAATAAAACATTTAAAAAGAAAGAAAGAAGGAAAGAAAGAGAAGAAAAAAAGACAATAAATTACAAATAAATAAATAAATAAAAATAATTAAAAACTGTTTTTTAAAAAAATCAGCTTTTGGGTGCTTGGGTGTCTCAGATCATTAAGCGTCTGCCTTCAGCTCAGGTCATGATCTCAGGGTCCTAGGATCAAGTCCCGGCATTACGCTTCCCTGTTCAAAAGGAGGTCTGCTTCTCCCTCTGCCTCTGCTGCTCCCTCTGTTGTGTTCTCTGTCTCTCTCAAACAAATCAATAAATTTTTTTTAAAAAAATTACCTTTTTAGTTTACTGAGTACATGCTATGTTTCAGGCACTACAGTAGGAACTTCACCTAGAACTCACCATTTAATTTCACAGTGACTTAATTGAGATAGGTACTGTTACATCTGTACTGCACGAGTTAAACTACTGCTCAGTGACACTGAATTAGGTGAAGCTTAAAATCTGGTACCTCACAACTGACAGAACCACCATTTAGATCTGTGCCCATCTAAATTCCACTGTAAGTAAGGGGAAGACTGAGAAGATTAACTGTGGCCAAAAGATCTGTATCTGCACCCTCCTTCATCTCCCTTATAATGGTCTTAGTTGTGGATCTTCTTGTTGCTTAGACTAATCCAACAGGTTCTTAACAGTGTGATACTCCCCCCTCTCAGTCCATCTTCTACACTTAAAAAAGAATCATTTTTATTGACTCCAGGGCAGTTAACATAAGTACGGCATTAGTTTGGAGTGCACCATATAGTGATTCAAAGATTCCAGGTGAAGTGTACTCGTATGCCCCAATGCTTATTTCACCCAGCCTCCCACCCATCTCCCCTGTGGTAACTCTCCGTTTGTTCTCTATAGAAAAGAATCTGCTTTTTGACTTGCCTCTTCTTTTCTTTGTTCATTTGTTCTGTTTCTTAAATTCTATGTATGAGTGAAATCATGGTACTTGTCTTTCTCTGACTGACCTATTTCCCTTAGCCTTACACTCTCAATCCATCCATGTTGTTGCAAATGGCAAGATTTTACACTTTTTTATGGTTCAGTAATATTTGAGGCTCATGATATTGGCTGTGGTCATGATCTCATGGGTGGTGGGATCAAGTCCCACATCAGGTTCTATGCTCAGCAGGGAGTCTGCATGGAATTCTCTATCCCTCTCCCTCTGCCCTTTGTCCCACTTGTGCACATATGCTTTCTCTCTCATAAATAAATCTTTAAAAAAATTATCCTATAATATTCAAGCCCACACAATTAATAAACAAGTGTCAGAGTGAGAATCAGAGATGCTGGCTTTTTAAATTTTAGTTCTCTTAGATATGGGTCTCTTTTTACTCTTCCTTATTAATTAATAGCAATATAATCACAAATTTTAATCACCTTATGACACCCTGAATTCTAAGAACAGTTTCTGAAATGTTATGTAGTTAGAAGATAAAGATGTTGGCCTAATCTGTCTATTTATGATCCTAAACCACTGGAAATATCTGCAGAAGAATCAGTGATTAATAAAAAATAGAGATAAGGACAGTACAAGGAACAAAAGTTATAAGATAATCTTCTTTATAAGCATGGATATAGGGGCATCTGGGTGGCTCAGCTGGTTAAGTGACAGCCTTCAGCTCAGGTCATGGCCCCGGAGACCCAGGATCGAGTCCCACTTCAGGCTCCCTGCTCCCTCTCTCACTCCCCCTACTTGTGTTCCCTCTTTGGCTATGTTTCTCTCTGTCAAATAAATAAAATCTTTTTTTAAAAAAATCCAGGATATAGAGACATTAGCAAACTGACATAAAAAGTTACTTGTGACTTAATTAGGTTTGTGCAAGGATGGCTTGATTTAGAAAGCCTAGAATTGCAATGGGACAGATCAACAAAGAAGAAAAACCATATGGTCATCTCAATGTATAGAGAAAAAAATTCTAAAATTCAACACGTGATTATAATAACATTTTAAGCAGACTTGAAATGAAACAGTTAATGACAGGGGTTTCATCCTAGAAACCTGACTAAATACTACAAGCTATCACATAGCATCTGTGAGAGTCAAGAGAGCTCTCCTTCCCACTATAAGTCTATTTTCAACTCTGTCGGGGACGACGGTGCATGATCCGCCCCTCCCGCCATGCTGCAAGCAATACCAATATACTTAATAGTCTATATGTAATATACTTAATAGTTTAAATGTAGTTACTTAAAGTTTTCACGACCACCCATTCACCTTTTGTCTGTGTGAGCACTCTGCCTTGCACGGTCAGAGGAGAAAACATTCCATTGAGATAAGATAAGACAGAACCAACTGTTTGCCTAAAGCTAGATTGATGTGACTGCCATTAGACCAAGGTCTGTTTCTGCCCACAATTAGGGACGCTCTGTCCTAAGTTTATGGCACCTGAACAGCGCCAATGTCTTGGGGAATTTATGATTGGAAACCTGAAAGAAGTCCGAGTAAGCTGTTACAAATCTCTCTTATCATACACCCTTCCCTCGAGATGATCTGTAACTAAAAAGCTTTAAATAAAGAATCCTGAAGACACAGTTTTCAGGAGAGGATATCTCCACACCACTCTTCGAGTCTGGTCTCCTCATATCGCCGACTCCTTCACCACCTTCTGGGAACCCTGACTGACTGTTGCCGGGGCCGGCTCCCAGCACAACTCACCAGGGCTTCTTTTGATATGAATGGACATGAAGCCCAGGTTCTCCTCTCCTTTTCCTCTTTTTGACCTCACATCCATTCAACTATATGATATGATTTGTTGTTGCTATTGAAATCATATAATATATATATACATAATTGTTCTGAATACTCTTAATGAGGTTGAATCAGACAAGTTATTTTTATCAGTTCCTACTCATTATTTTAATAGTAACAACAAATCATATAGTTTAATCTTTACTTTTGCCTTCTAAATAATAAATTCCAACATAAAGACATCAAAAATTTCAGAAATGTAATTCTCTACAAGGAAAAGAGAGGAAAAAACCCACCTGTTTGTAGTTATAGGATCACAACCCTATTTGCTAAGAAAACTTGGGAAATTATATGATAGGGTTGATTTAATATGGGAGATGAAGCAATCTTATTTTAATTTGGTCATGTGGGAGAGTCTTTATGTTGCCATGTGATATAATTATGATGACAAATGGTGGCAATATATTTCTGTAAGTGTCATATATGTAAGTTTATGAGAATACCATCTCATACGGGAGAGGGTATTGCATGCAGAAGGCACGTGTATACAAGATTAGAAATAGAAATACGAGCACTGTGTTTGCAGAACAATAAATAAAACATTTTGGCTGGGGCAAGGTTTTGTGCAAGGAATAATCAAGAAATAAATAAGGTCAATGTTAGGGACCGAATGTTTGGGTGTCCCAAAAATTTTTATGTTGAAATCCTAACCCTCAAAGTGAGGGAATTAGGAAATGGGCTTTTAGTAGATTATTATATCCTAAGGATAGAGCCCTCATAAATGGGATTAGTGCTCTTATAAAGAGATACCCCAGACAGCTTTCCCTCTCTCTCCATCCCACCGTGTAAGAGACTGCAAGGAAAATGGGAAGACAGCCATTTGCGAACCAGAAGATGGTCCTCACCAGAAACAGAATCTACCAGCACCTTGATCTTGGACTTCCCAGCTTCCAGAACTGAGAGGAGTAATGTAAGGTGTTTAAGTTGCCCAGTCTGTGGCATTTGTTACAGCAGCAAACTGAACAACAGCTTCAAGGGGACCTTTTAGAGCTAAAACTTTGAAAAGTTTATGAAGAAAATGAAAATGTTACAATATACATATATGTAGCTATATGGTTGTCTTGTTCATCGGCTGCCCACAAAGCACCTACGGCTAAAACTTTGGGCAAGGAAGCAATGTTAAAGCCAGTGTTCAGGCTGAACTGTCTAAAGTAGAAAGATATCCAGAATACCCTCTAAACTATATTGGAGGTATCTTTTAAAAGAACAAAGAGATTGTATCCAGACGGGCCAGAAACAATAATCTATAAAAGTACTAATTAAGCTTAAGGCAAAAATGTAAGAACACTCCAAAAGACATCCTTAGCATGATTTTTAACTTTTTTTAAATTTATGACCTCCTAAAATACTATATGGAAAATTTGTGGAGAATAAATTAAACGGAGTAGCATCTCATATTTGGGGAATTTTTTTATGTGGCAGTCACCACAGTAAGCAAAAACAGCCTTATTTGTAGACTCACTAGTTACAGAAGATCAGGCATTTTTTCTAAGAAATTTACACATATCTCTTCCTTTAGTCCTTGTGAAAACCCTGTGAATTAGGTACTATTATTCTGCTCAATTTGTATGTCAGTAAACAGGGATACAAAGAGGTTAGTTCACCCAAGGACTCATAGCTGGGAAGTGATAGAATAAAAACCCAAGCAATTTAACCTCATAATCTGCTTTTTTTTTTTTTTAAGAATCTATTTATTTGACAGAGAGAAAGACAGAGAGGGAACACAGGAGGGCAGAGTGGGAGAGGGAGAAGCAGGCTTCCCGCCGAGCAGGGAGCCCGATGTGGGACTCAATTCTGGGACTCTGGGATCATGACCTGAGCTGAAGGCAGATGCTCAACCAGCTGAGCCACCCAGGCACTCAATAATCTGCTTTTTTAACCACTATGGTATAGACTCATAATATAAAGAAAAGCCAAAATTCTTCCACTTCAAGTTCATTAGGTGGATACTTCTGTTAGAAATAATAACTTTTGTTGCCAGTTCCAACCTAACACTTTCTGACTGCCAAATGGATGCTACCCTGGCTCGCCATGCTAATACTTGTCCTTACATCTCTGATACGTATTCTTACATGGCTCTAATATAATTTGGTCTCTGAGGTGTGTCCAAAAGATGCAGGATATCCAAGAAAAGAGTTGTCACTACTCTCTAACAGGTTTCTAATCTGTAGATTTTGCTTAATGTTTCTTAGACCTATAAAAAACTTGATTCCAATCCCTTTAACACTGGGATTACATCTACTGGTATTATACAGGCAAGTAATAGAAATGGGTTCACACTGTATCAGTTAGGAGAGCTTTCAGCTACCAGTAGAAGATATCCCAAAAGACAGCGGCTTAAACAAATTAATGTTATTTTTCCACAACCCAAACACCGAGAGTTATGTTGTTCTGGCATTATTACTACCACTCAAAAATATTGTCAGACGTCTAGACTCTTCCTGTCTTTTGGCTGTCTATTTTAAATGTGTTGGTCTCTACCAGGTTCTCAAGATGACCACTACAGTTTCAGATCATGCTGTGTTCAATGTAGGAAGAAGAGAGAAAGTAGTTTGCACGAAGTGCATTTAACCCTTCCAGAAGCAAACATCGAAATAAAATTTTTGGCCACCTCTAACCAAAATGAGTATGTGGTTTTCTGGCCTCTGGCAGGTGCACAATAAAGATGGAGGTTGGGATTGTGTGTGGGGTTAGCCAACGAAATGTGTGCCAAGATATGACTTAGGATCTACCAGTTGGTAGGAACTCTATCCTCTCCCTCCACCCTAAATGTGAGGATGTAGGAAATAGGAAGGAATCTGCATTCTCCATATTCTTAGAGAACAACTTTTTGTCCTCACTGCAAGCCAGTATGTTTTTGGCCATGGAAATCTTTACAAAAATCTTGTACTATTATCTCCAGCTCTGCAGTGATGAAAACAACCTTTTTTCTTCTATCCTTTCCTCCCTTACAAATTTGAAAAGATTTGGACTTGAGTATCATCACTAATTAAGAACTTCATTAATATATTGATATGTGCGTACAGGGAAGTGAAGAATATGTATATACTACTGATGATTGTCGCTATGAGAAAACAGGGGATTCTTCTGTCTGTATATACATTTAAAACTTGAATTTTTTAAATACAAGCATCTATTGCACTTTTGACCTGAAAAGCACTGAAGATAGAAATAGACAGTTATTGGGCACCTGTGTGGCTCAGTTGGTTAAGTGTCTGTCTTCGGCTCTAGTCACAATCCCCATGTCCTGAGATCAAGCCCTGCATCAGGCTCCCTGCTCAGCAAGAAGCCTGCTTCTCCCTCTCCCTCTGATGCTCCCCCTGCTTGTGCTCTCCGTCTCTTCTGTCAAATAAATAAATTTTAAAAAAGAACAGTTATTGAATTTCTCACTAGCTTTTCATGCTTTAGGCAGAATAAATCCAATATAGTTTTCTAACCAAATTTGTGGTATATTCCTGAACCTCCAACAAGTTCTTCAGATATTCTTTAGCAGTGAAAAAGTTTGCATGACTTAATCCACTCAAGTAGGATTACTAAAGTGTTAAAATATTCATAAGTGTTCCTAACTCTAGCATGTGAAATTGAATAGCTTGCTCCTGAGGCAGTGCCCAAGTATGTGCCTACCCTCTAGCTATCAGATTATTACAGGTACTGGTTTGTGAAAAGTGACCGTATCAGACTTCAGTACAAAGCTGGTGCCTTCTATAAGTAAGTATCCAAAATCATGTGCATCCGGCTGGATATATGTCTTTTGATTAATAAGGCTGGTCATTTTTCTCTAGAGCTTTTCATTTCAGTGAATTACATAACAGTATGTCCACAAGCATTAATTTAATATGATAGAAGGAAATATAAATTTTGCTTAATTTTTTCTTCCTAGAGACCTGCTATGACAAGTGCACAAAGTTACAGACTAATTAAAAGTCGAGGGTAAACAAGAATTCCATCTACCGCAAAACTGAGTTGTGACTTGTGTCTTCAACTATAAAGTCACAAGTTTCACAAGGGTCCTGACCAGGAATCATGCCATGGTTTTGTTCAGGAGGCTGTTCTTAAATTTGTCAGATTATTTCTCTTTACTACCCATACTAGGATGACTCTAAGGTTTGTTTGTGGCTTGTATGTCTAGGAGATTGAGAGGATGCATATTTATTCACTACTATGGTAGATATCAGGAGATATGAGAATATTGATGGGAGGGGGCAATCTCCCGCATCTACCAAGAAAAAGAAGTCAAACAAGTTCCACCTTATACATTGTTTTATTCTATATAGAAATAATACTTTCCTATCTTCAATATATAATAGCTGTCCTGTGACAATCTGCAGTAAATTTTTGGTCTCTTTTGGCTAATAGTTGAAAGCTATTTTTAAGACACCACATAAACTATGTAAGGGAAAGTGTTACAATAAGGTATTTCCTGTAATTTTAACTATTCTAAAGTAGTTGGAAAATAGTAATTAGCAAAAAAAGTTTTTTGAGGGTCCAAAATAGATTCTCTAATGCTCAAACACTGAAATTCATGAGTCTCCTCTAGCCAGGATCTTTGTCTTCCCTCACAGGCTATTTGTTCTGTCTTGCCACCAAGTTCTAACGATCTTGATTAGTAGTGATGACAATGATGTAGAAGAAAATGATGACAGATAGTCTTGGCACTGGCATAGGAACATTACATTATTTTTAATTATCCCTATAACCATTTTAACCAACCTAAGGGTAGAATAATTTACCCTCATTTTATAGATGAGAAACCAAGACAGAGAGGTTAAGTAGTAGGGGGGAAGCTAGGCTCCAAAGAGCTATCTCTACCATACCACGCAGTCTTCCCAAACAAGATTACTATTTACATTTCTCAGTACTGCATCGTTGGCCTTCTCCTTTTCTCATGCAACATTTAATCCTAAAATAAGTAATCTCATCCAAATTTGTGATGGCAGCCATCATCAGAAGCTAATGGCTCCTAGAATTACCTTCCAGTCCAAATTTATTTTCTGAGTTTTAGATCTGTTTATCTTACTGCCCCTAGGACGTCCTTACTTCAATGTCCAACAGTTACCTCTGATTTAACATATCCCAAATTAATACTTCATCTTCTCTAGCCCTTTTCCATATGTGTCCCTACTACTTTAGTCCTTAATTTCCTAATGGGCAGTATTATACACCTAGTTGCCCAAGCCAGAAGGTATTCTTGACATTTCCCTCTCCTTCAACTCTCACATCCAATTAAAAACTGAATCCTATTGAGTCTATCTCTTTAATGGTACTTGAACCCTCAAATCCATTCTCTTCTCTCCATCTCCACTGCCAGCACCTTAGTAACCATTTTATAATATTTTGCCTAGTTTACTGCCACAGAGTCCAAGATTCTAATGCCACTCCAAACTTATCCTGTATTTTATAAAAATTTGTTTTAATTTCTCATGTAGATGTCATTTCTTAAAACCTGAAAGCAAATTGGGACAAGTCAATTTTCTAATTTAATTTCTTAAGCTGAATATAATGAACATAACTGTATTATAGCTAGATATTTCAAGTTTTCTGAGTGGAATTTTTAAATTATTTTCTTTTACTTATTATTCTTAGACTTTATATACACTATATACATTTATACTTCAAAGTATCAGCATTTTATTTCTTACAGTACCTGGTTTCTTATCTCAGACTCTAAAAGCCCATGGTCCAAATGGTTGCCATAATGACTTTTCTACAATGTAAATCTGATTCTCTAATGGTCTTACTTAAAATATTGCAATGGTTCCGTACTGCCTCCAAGACAAAAATCCAGAATCTTTACTTGATGTAAAAGAAGCAATCTGAGACCATTTTCTTGAACGACAACTGACAACCAGCCCTACATATCAGCCCCTTAGGACATTACTAGGTTACATTCAAAACAATGACCTAAAATTATACAGTAAAAGCACACTTCTACCCACAATAGTGAATTTTAAGAGTTACAAAGATTCCATTTGAAGATATTTCCTGGAAGGATGTTTATATACAAGTGCCTAAATAGATATATGCCAGTAAGTTAGGAAAGTATGTCACCGTATTTTCAGATTTTACAAGATGGGAAACTTACCTGAGAAGTTAAATGAATTATTAAAAAATACAAGATTAGTCTGGAGTGGCATGAGGTATTGAATATAGGCCTTAAGGGAAATTAAGCATTAAGAAGAAACTGAGGACTTAAGGCAGGCTTACAGAGAGCAGGAAAGACTGACCAAAGTAGGGAGCTTAATTAAAACTTCTCCAATCATTACCTAACTCAAAGGTCACAACTGGAGACTGAAGCTCAGATTTTGCCTGAATTTAGATTCCATCTAGTCTGTACATATTTTTAAAACTTCCAAATTTCAGGGGCACCTGGATAGTTCAGTCAGTCAAACCTTTGCCTTTGGCTCAGGTCATGATCTCAGGGTCCTGGATTGAGCCTGGAGACAGACTCCGTGTGGAGTCTCTCTTCTTCCTCTGCCCCTCTCCCTTGCCACTCCACTTGTGCTCTCATTCTCAAATAAATTAAAAAAAAAAACCTTAATAAAAAAAGACTCCAAAATTTAATATTCTTAGCTCTAAGTTTCTTTCTAAGTTTCTTCCACAGACCAATGTCAGCCCATGAACTGGTACTGGTCAGCAACCACTACAGAAACTGAGCTTCAGCTTTTAGAAACCATTTTTTTTAAGATTATTTACTTATTTATTTGACAGAGAGAGAGAGCACAAATAGGCAGAGAGGCAGACAGAGAAAGAGGGGGAAGCAGGCTCCCTACTGAGCAGACAGCCCAATGTGGGACTCGATCCCAGGACCCTTAGATCATGATCTGAGCCGAAGGCAGAGGCTTAACCCTCTGAGCCACCCAGGCACCCAACTTTTAGGAACTTCTATAGCAATTTGGCAACCTAATCATATATCTATTGAATCCAAACAGTTTTAAAATGCATTGTTCTGGTTTACTGCAATCCCCACGATCCCCTATTCTTATTTTAAGCCAGATTCAATCAAATGCCAGGTCCCTGGTAGCACTCTAGTTTAGGCCTCCTCTCTCATCATGAAATTCATTCACACCATGGGGCAGGAGATCGACAGCAGTTATGGTGCCTTGTCAAAGTTTCAAGAAACCTCACATATTTACACATATTAAAGTCAGTCATATTTGCCTGGTGATTTAAAATTTTAACCCCCGCACCAAAAGATCTATAGCAAAACAAATGTGTAGTTGAAAGTTGTTGTTAGTATATTATGCTATATATTTAGACACGCCATGTTCTACCCTTTTTAGGTAGTCTGTGAGACTAGAATTCATGAAGGAGCAAGGGCAGGTGGAGGAGCTCAAAGCAAGCTCAAACAGTTGGGAAATGTTGCATGCAGCAAGTACAAGTTCAAAACCATTCTTTTTTTTTTTTGGTTTATCCATCCTTCAAGCTAATGTGATTACCTGATTCCAGGTGCCAAGGGTTTGGTTTCCTTTAACAATTTTCTTTACAATTTCTGCTTACTGAAGCATATCATAGCTCTGAATGTTACAATGCACAGAGCAATGCCCTGATCTTCTAGAACAATTACCTCACTCACACCCAAGACACATCCTGTACTTACCTTTCAAGTAAAGCTGAGAGCAGAAATCGTCCCAACTGATTTCCATGTCCTTTCAAATGTGTTAAATATGAACTTAATCATTCGATTTATTTCCCTCACCTGTCATCATCATAATTTTTATAGGCCTCCCCACCACCACACTGATTCATTTCCAGTTTATTGCAAGTAATGAGAGTGTGGAGTTGATATTCATGACCATCCATATGTTAAGTTGAATGCATAAAATCAAGGCTAGGAGAGTGGAAGCTGAGCTGAAAGACTAATCCTTCAAGCTTAATTCCTAGTTGAAATCCATGAGTGTTTTGAAGTTGGGTTATAAATTTTAATCCCAGACATTGTTATAGAGAACTTGGATTCTCAACTCACAATAAAGCCACAAAAGGGTGAGTGTTCCTACATAATACCTCTTGATATGCTAACACGCGGTGATACCTGAGAAGTATTAGTGAATAAATGTACAAATCAATGAATCAACCAATCAAGGAGCTTGCTGTAAGACACACTTGAAAGATTCCCCCATGAGGTGGTTCTTTTCCCAAACCATTCCTCTTCCCCCAAGCCCAGATTCTATAAGTGCCTGCCTCACTTTACCCTGCCTTCAGTTACTGGATTGCCCATGGTGAAGTAGCACAGTCCCACTATCATGAGGATAAACAGGACTCTGTTATGTCTAGTGGGGCATAACAGGGCAATGTAGAAAAGGGATATGGTCAATTTAAAAAGCAACGACAAATAAAGAAGTTTCCCATATCTGGGTTCATGTTATTTATGTTCTCCGCAAAAAGGTTTGCCTTCAAGGAGCCATGGCATAGGGAAAATTAACTTCATTCTCATTCATTTGCCACGAAACCTGCACCCTGAAGAAATTCTAGATGGGGTAAATCCAGGAAGAGTTACCCAAACTAAAACTGGTTGAATTAATCCTGGCCATCAAAGAAGTAACAGATGTTATGGTCAGGCTGCCCTCACATCCTTCCAGAAATTTAAGTCATGATTTTAGACAGATTGCAACATTTTATGCAATATTCCAAATAGAGTTATTCTTAACAAATAATCCTGCAGAGGTGTTTGGAAAGGGGAAGATGGCTTAACATTGATAACAAAGAATTCCAATACAGACTAGGTATCCTGAAAAACCAGAAATTTTCTGGTAGACCCAAAGAATAGGAGCGCAATGTGTTGAGAACTACAAGTAATTGCCACACTGTGAAAATACCTCTGCAGATTGGTACCAAAAAACCACAGAGAGAAAGGTAAAATATTTGTTTCCAGCTTGCTACAAGGTGTTTCTATTACAAAAGCTGGTGAGTGGTAAGATTTTTTTTTTTAAGTTGCTTGTAGCCATCATGGAATGTTTCATGAAGGTAGGAGATAAATTTTCCATTGTCCTTCATGCTTCATACAGCATTTGTGAAATTCTCACCTATATAAAATGTTGCCCTGAGCACTCAACAACAAAATGATTTATATGTTCTGGGGTAGCAGCATTTTAGTGCTACAACCTTCAGCCCTACCCATGGTTGAGGAGGCTTCTATGAAGTGAGATGAGACTTCCAAAGTTCTTCCTACACCATAGTTGCAAGTGCTTAAAATCTTAAAATTTTGTTATTTTATGTATTACACATAAAGTTCAAAATAATCATGGGTTTTAAAGCCATGATCTACCACAAAAACCTTTCAACAGGAAATAGCCTTACCACTTATAACTCATAGTTCCTAAGTTATCTGATTCTTATCTAAAAGTTGGTCATATTGACTCAAGAAGAGACTACCCTGACAATATTGGTCATCTAAGCGGTTATTGGTCTCAAAAAGAGAAGAAAGGGGAGGTTGGGCTGCCAAAACAAAAACAACAAGCCCATCCTTGATTAACTGTGGTGATAGCGAAGAGACATGTGGCCAGAATCTCCAAACCCCAAATCCTGGCACCATGGGTGCCCAAGAAGTAAGCACAAAGAAGGCACTTGAGGAAAATGAATTCTTAATTATCAGCTAAGACTATAGCACCAAACCTCTGGGTCATCTTATATGTCAGCGAGCCCAGAACCTTGAGGCCTCTTTTTGGACCTCCAGGTACATTACCTTGGTTCTGCCAGGTCACTCAAATCAGTGGTCTCCCAATGCTTGGAGAGGGAAGGTCCCAAGGTGAAGCAGCACTGAACCACCTCACTGCACCTCGTAGGAAGGGAGAGAGAAAAGGTCCAAAAGAGAGATCATCCAAGAGCACAGATGAAAAGGAAACCTGTGGAAGGGAGAGGGTTTAATTTCTTTCCCCTGCCTCATTCTCATAAATTAAATATGCTTGATTCACATTGGAATTCAAAATCCTTGTGGTTAGTAGAGTAAGTGAGGTATGGAAATTTTGGTGGGAAGTAGCAAAGGAGAAAAGATTGGAGGCTGGAGCCTATCTCTCTCTAAAGATTAGGGCGTGTCAACAAATGCTTTGTATGTTAACTTGACAGTAGATAAGCAAAGAGGAAACAGGAGGCAGAGCTCTGGTTTATTATTCTTTTAGTTGTTCCACTAATACAGACTTAAGAACAAACATTCCACACGTGGCTTTGCCATAAAACTAATGTATTTTCCTCAGTAATTATAGTGGACATGGCAGAACTAGCTTAAAGTGGCTGACCTTAAAGTTTGCTGAATAAATCCATCAGTTAATTAATGAAGCAGTGCCCAAATAACGCTAAGCATGATTTCTTGATCTGTAAAAAGAGAACAAGTTGATGACAGCATGGGAGAAGATATTTGCAAATGACATATCAGATAAAGGGCTAGTGTCCAAAATCTATAAAGAACTTATCAAACTCAACACCCAAAAAACAAACAATCCAATCAAAAAATGAGCAGAAGACATGAACAGACATTTCACCAAAGAAGACATACAAACGGCCAACAGACAAATGAAAAAGTGCTCAACATCACTCAGCATCAGGGAAATACAAATCAAAACCACAGCACAATACCACCTTACAGCAGTCAGAATGGCTAAAATTTACAAGTCAAGAAATGACAGATTTTGGTGAGGATGCAGGGAAAGGGGAACCCTCCTACACTGCTGGTGGGGATGTAAGCTGGTGCAGCCACTCTGGAAAACAGTATGGAGATTACTCAAAAAGTTGAAAACAGAGCTACCCTATGACCCAGCAATTGCACTACTGGGTATTTACCCTAAAGATAACAAATGTAGTGATCTGAAGGGGCACATGCACCTGAATGTTTATAGCAGCAATGTCCACAATAGCCAAACTATGGAAAGAACCTAGATGTCCGCCAACAGATGAATGGATAAGGAAGAAGATGTGGTGTACACACACACACACACACACACACACACACACACACACACACACACTGGAATACTATGCAGCCATCAAAAAGAATGAAATCTGGCCATTAGCAATGATGTGGATGGAACTGGAGACTTTTATGCAGAGTGAAATAAGTCAATCAGAGAAAGACAAATATCATATGATCCCTCTGATATGAGGAATTTGAGAGGCAGGGGGGTCGTGGGGGGTACGGAAGGTAAAAATGAAACAAGATGGGACCAGAAAGGGAAACAGATTATAAGAGACTATTAATCTCAGGAAACAAACTGAGGGTTGCTGCAGGGTTGTCGGGGGAGGGACAGGGTGGCTGGATTATGGACATTGGGGAGAGTACGTGCTATGATGAGTGCTATGTATTGCGTAAGACTGATGATTCACACACCTGTACCCTTGCAGCAAATAATACATTATATGTTAACTTAAAAATACTAAAAAAAGAGAGAGAGAGAACAAGTTGAATAAGATTCTGAAAGCACTTTTTTCTTAATTTCTTAATTCATAAATCCATAATTTATAAATTGATCGTTTATTTTAATTATGTTAAATATATACTTATATATAAAAATAATTTGGATAACTTGATTTTGTAATTTTTAAATTTCTTAAATATATGATTGTGGAATACCGCAATGAAACTTCAGTTTTCTATTACTCAACGTAGCTATAGATCTTTATAAGTAGTCCTGCTCTATCTACCTCTCAACCGTAGTCTGATAAATGTTTCTTCTGTGACTGGATCTTATTAGGAAAAGATCTTAATAAATGCAAGACTTTTTAAAAATCATGCTGTATTGACCAACTTTCCAGTAAGTATCTAAACCATTATTTTATGGTTTAAAGATGGAGAAAAGGGTCTAAAGGGGAAGATACTGATTTCCCCTACCACCTTCCTGATCTTTGAACAGCTATACATAAATGGTATGTAAAATCTTTCTAAACCTCCCTTTGCTAAGTGATCCTACTTTGAGACAGTTCTTCCAGCAACAGAAAGAAGGAGAAATTTTAACAAAACTATTTCAGCACTGTTCTCTGGAAGGCTATTTGAAAGAATTGGGAGGAAAAAGGACCCTACCATTAGCACCCTCACATTTTAGATTTGCTTCTACAAGGACTGTCATGCTATAGCGTATGTAATATGTGGACGGGGACAGAGATGGCAGGACAAGCAGTAGCTAGGTCTATACCACCTCTCTCCTGAGGCCCGAGCTGTCACAGCAACACTATATTCAGAGAACAAAGTTACAGATTGTGTAAAAATTCCCAAAAGTTCTCCACTACCATTCTCTTAATGAAATAATATGCTTTCCAGTATCCCACAGAAGAGCGCTGTGCAGTGTCTGGCATTGAGCTTGGGGTGCATCCATTTAACCCTTTTCAGCTCTGAGTAGAGCTGTGAAAATATTTGTTCATCTCCAGCTGTTCATATTTCTCATGACCTGAAAAAAAGTTGTGATGTTCAGATACAAACTGCAAACATGGAACCTTCCAGCAATCTAAGTTATCACTCAGTGGAAAGATAGGAAGATTTTTGTGAAGCTTATGAAGCTTACATCTTCGGAACCCTTCATTTTTGAAGGTAACTATCATGACCTGAGAGGTTATATAAGCATTGTATTTTAAATTTTGTAAAATAATTTTAACTGCAACCAATAACACTGTTGTCCCTTTCCACTCCAACTTCCTCTCCACCACACTGTCCTATGTGTTTGGTGGCACTGGAGGAGCCATGAGCAGACTGAGATCCAGCTAAAGGAAATTTGAGATGCAAATTTATTCAACATGGGTTTAGTGTAGCCCCAGTGACTTCTTTCTGTGCATAGGTTTTTGCATTGTTAGTCATCCTGATGCAGGGATGGCTTCCAGGAATGACCAAATGATGATTCATCTCCAGGGAGGTATAGGGATGAAGGTTTTATTATAATGTAAGTACATGAGTTGTGGAGAAATGAAGTTTGAAAGTCCAGAATCAGAAACTAGTATATAGAAAATTCTTCTAATCATTAGACATATAAAAATGTAATAAGAGGAAGTAATTCTCATCAATGACTGATCAAAACTGAAATTTTCTCCTTGCAGAAATATAATCTATAATACAGCCTATATAATTACAAATGCACATTTTTGTGGAATGGTCCAAAAAATAATTTATCAGAATTTCTGAGTTTGTAGGACACAAACCTGAAGCAGTATTACAAAAAATAAATATAGGGGTGCCTGGGTGGCTCAGTTGGTTAGGTGACTGCCTTCGGCTTGGGTCATGGTCCCGGAGACCCGGGATCGAGCCCCACATCAGGCTCCCTGCTAAGTGGAAAGCCTGCTTCTCCCTCTCTCACTCCCCCTGCTTGTGTTCCCTCTCTGGCTGTGTTTCTCTCTGTCAAATAAATAAAATCTCTAAAAAAATAAATAAACAAAATCAAATCAAATCAATCAATCAATCAATCAATAAATATGACTATATGTAAAGTCACGTTTCATTAGTCCCATGTATTACATCACATTTTAGTATATATAATGCACTGTTCTGATATAACCAGAGATTCCAGATGAAATGACATGCAAAAATGTTACAAAGGCGACAAAATGCCCTGAAGATACAAAGTGCTTCTATGACCAAGCTCCTACATTTATTTATTCAATGTATGTAATATGAGTAATTTGATAACAAAAATATGTGGCTTGTTACAGCACAGCACTAATCCAAGCATACATTTGGTTTGCTCTTATGCATACTTTCAGATCCCTTTTATTATTTTTTCAGAATTATTAAGCATACCAAAATGTGACTGCATTAAGAAGAAAATACCAAGTAGAAGCAAAAATCATAAACCAAAATAAGTAATTGTGCTATTTGTTAGCTGTTTTTTTAGGAGTGCTTAATTTGCTGTGATTTTTCATTCTAAGTAAGTATGCATTTTCATACTTAATTTTTTATTTGTAATTTAATATTCTTTTTCTTTCCCCAGCAAATTTTTAGGCTGCATAGAACCTGAATCTGCCATGGAATTAAACCAATGGCAAAGGAATTGGTTTACTAGGCCTGCAGGGTAGAGGATGGCTGATTTTGGGAAAATAAGCTCAGGCCATCTTTACTTGAGTGCATTGTTCCAAATGCCCTTATCCCAGTGATAAAATTCTAAAAATTCTGAAAACTTAAAGATATGTTTATTATTTGGCATCAAAACTCATTTGGCAACTGAACTTAGCTGGAACTGACATGAGGCTATTTATAAATTTAATTGATCTCATTTAGTATGAATATTCATACAATTTATTGTGGAAATATTAAAAATTTGAATTTAAGATGTTGCACAAATTCCATGAGAGGCTTACTTAATTTTTTAACTAAAAATTTTTTTAATTCTAAAACACATGTAGGTGCAGGGTTTATGGATGAGGAATTTGGGATCTGTGCCTATTTTCACACAGTTGCCACCCATGGGTAGGGACTTAGGGAGTCAAGCAATCTGTTGAGGACTATGATAAAGTTTTGAGAATATCTGATAGTATATGACAGGTAGACTCATGGATATAAATTCCCTGCCCTGGGTTCTAGAAGATGTCATTCACAAACAAACAAACAAACAAACCAACAAAAACCTGATGGAACAGGTGGGAAAATTTCACATTATTACTGGGGGATACTGAAGTGACAGTAATGGAAACCCAGACATAGAACATGTGACATGGACTTCAAATCTACATTAGATCTGCAACATCTCTAAGTGCAAAGAAATGGTCAACACATTTAGGTACATACTAGTTGTGTGATCTTGGACAAAACTTTCTCTGTGAAAAAATGTCCCCCCCTATAAAATATCGTTTTATATCATCTACTTCATATTTATGTATAACATAGGTATGAATATAAATATATTACCTACTTTATAATTTTGTTTTGAAATTTAAATGGTATAATGCAAGTAACATACTTAAAACAGTGTCTTAAATGCTTACAACATATCAGCACCTCCTAGAGGTCAGCAATTATTATTATATTATAGGAGAGGAAAGATTAATGATAAGGTCCCCAGAAGAACCCACATCCACTTACAAAGCCCACTCCCTTTGCAGTATATTATTTAAGTTATAAAAATGTAGCCTTGATGCGAAGAGATAATTTGTACACCAATATGCACAGCAACATTATTCATAATAGCTCCAAAGTGAAAACAACCCAAATCTCCATTAACAAATGAACATATAAATAAAACGTGGTATTTTATTTAGCTTTAAAAAATAATGAAATTCTGACACAGGTTACAATATGGATAAACCTTGAAGACATTGTGTTAAGTGAAATAAACCAAACACAGAAGGACAAACATCATATGATTCCACTTATGTAAGGCACCAAGAATAATCAAATTCACAGAGACAGAAAGTAGCATGGTGATGCCAAGTGTTGGAGGGAGGAAGCATATTAAAATGGGCATGGAGTTTCAGTCTGGGAAGATGAAAGAATTCTTGATATAGATGGTTGTAATGGCTGTACAACAATGTCACTGGACTATACAATGGACCATATAAAATGGTGTAAATGATAAATTTTATATTATGTATTTTTAGCACAACAAAAAGAAAAGTAAAAAATAAGTATATAAATATAGACCTGGCTCTCTACTCAACTGGCTTATGAAGATCTTCCAGCCCTCTGATAAGTCTACCTCTAATGACTTCTGAGAGTCATGAGGAGTTCTCTCATGTGTGCTCAAGAACAAAACTGTTGAGCTGTAGCAGAATGTACATAAATTTGCCCTGTTCTGCTCCATCAACTTTTATTGAGCACTAACACCTCCTATTGGAGATTAAGTTAATGAACCCAAGATGGCAAAATGAAATTAAGAGTAAATTCTCTCCTTTTGGTTTTGCTTTCTATGAGGGGTGTGTCAAAGTTATGATTCTTCTTCCTTAATATCTTACAGTTTGTAGGAAAATATTTCCTTCTGGCTTTATGGACAATCCCTCAGCCTTTTCCCCAAACCTTCCTGTTCTGTACCCAGACACACTAAATAAATTACCATTGCATACTCAAGGTGGTTCCTCCCTTCACCCTCCATTTAATTAGTCTTGTGAGTCTGATTCTTTCTTTCCTTAGGGTGAGATATGACTGATATTTAGCTACTATATGCCATTATGGCCATGCAATTGATTAAGTACTGAAGTGATCTTCATGGGTTGCATATAACTGCTGTCCTGTAACCCTGAGTGCCCCCTTCTGCCTCCCCAGCCAACCCTAGCCATCCTTCCAGGATCCCTCAAACCTGGTACAATTCCGTCCACTAGGAGTCAGCATGTGGCAGAGCCAGTGCATGTAGGACCATACTGCATCACTCTAAGCTGGTGTTCACCCTGATTGGCCAATGTTGTGTCTTGTTGGTTGTTAAATATTTTTATATTTAAAAATGAGATAGTCTGTCAGCTGGCTCCTTGGTCTCTTAGAAATTGTCCTATTAATTCTCTAGATATACTCCACTTCATTAGTCATCAAAGAAAACCAAATTAAGACTACAATGAGATACCACTACCGATCCTACAGAATGGCTAAAATAAAGAAGACAGAAAATACGAACAATTGACAAGTATATTGAACAAGTGCAACTCTCATACATTGCTGGTGAGCGTACAACTACTTGGGGAAATTGGTTGGTGATACTTACTGAAGCTGAACATGTATGTACTGATATAGGTCATGACCCAGTAATTCTACTTTAAGCAGTAAACCTCTCTCCACACTCCTCCTCTCATTTAACAAGGAGACATTACCCAGGGCTGTTGTCTACCTACAAGGAGATGACAGGTACTGGCTGCAATCCCTTCTCAGATCCACGGTAGGAAAGCATTTTGATGTGCATGGCTTTAGCTCAATCCTAGTGCCTCAGAGGTATTTTTGTAATGCAGAGCTCCTCTACCAAAGTAAAATTTTCTACTTCCTCTCCTGCCTGGTTTTCTGATTTAATAAACTTTATAAAAATACCAGCATCCAGCATAGAATGCTGCCAAAGCTTTTTTGTTCTGTACTCTACTTTTCCTCATCAATAAGGATTCAATGGGCACTGCTAGTTCTTCTGTCTCTTTCTGGATGGAAATGTGAAGAATGGAGAAGCATTAGAGTCACTTTAAAAAGGCAGGATCCCCACATTAAAGGGGCATCTGAACAATTTTCTGGTGGGTGGAGACCAGGATATGTGTATAACCTTGCTATTTTTTTCTCCATCCAGCTCTAGCTTTTTCTTATTGGTTAGAAATATATCCACAATTTTGATATCAGTTTTTCTGATAATCTTAGCTTTCCGTAGTAAGTTCTTCGAGGTCTCTAACAACATTTAGTAGAACTATGGAGGAAATTGCATTAAGTGACTCAAGCCAGACACCATTTAAAATTGAAGAACTGTTCCTTTTTGGATTGCCCTGCAGAAGATCACAAATTTCTATCTTACATATTTATATATTCCCCCGAAATGCTTGACCCCAAAACCTTTCTGGTAATGCTGACCAAGTCTTTTCTAACTTAGATTTTTTTTATTTCACTGCCCCTCACTCATTCCTCCAGTGATGGCTTCCTCTAGCAAGCCCGCGTTGGGAGGATGATCTTTCACAATATTAAAACACCTTCAAACCATAGTAGCAGCAGCAGACTCAATTTCCATAAAGAGCCAACCAAAAGTTGGTTGGTCACCCTTGACCTTAATACTTCAAATATCTGGGAGTAACCCAGCTATTTTGATATTCAGGGTAGCTCTTCTGTCTTCTGATGGTTACAAGAAGCTATAATTAATGCTCCCCAAAGGTATTAGTATCACACCTATGCCTTGCTGCAGAACAGTCATCCAGATATGACGGGTGAAAGAAGATTGCTTAGACACGTTAGTCATCACCAAAACTACTTTCACACAAGAGAGCAAAGTGTATTACTGGCTTCAACTCTAAGGCATGGTCATGTTCCAATACCGTACTTTCAGAAATCTGGCCTCACCATTTGAAATCAAAGTTGATGTACAGGTGGTGCCAGTGGAATATTCCCACTCAGCAACTGTGACTGTAAGGAAGATAGGATTCAAATGAAATCTCACCAGGTTTGACTATCATCCTGTCCTTGTGCCACATAGCTGTCCTTTCCTACTTGTCAGCCGTCCAAGAGACACAATGGCTTCCATTAGGCAAAAGCAATACCACAACAGTTATTACAGGAAGGAAAGAGACATTCATCACCAGAATATTTTAGCAAATGAATCACAACAGACTGATGGCATAACTCACGTTCTAAGGCCAAGAACAAGAATTATATGGTTTATTTTAAGACAGCAGAAGAGTTAAAAAAAAAAAAAACAGATTGAAAAACATATGATATCCCCTCCAGCTCAAAGCTCTATAAACAGCAGTGGCATTTGCAAAGTTCTGCGTGTCTTCTCAAATGTGGTTTCAGTTTTAATGTGTGTTGACATCTTCCTCTGTGTGCAGATTTAACTGGAAGAACAACAGTTTGTGCTTTTTTTTTTCCTGCTACAGGATGAGAAGAATAGGGAAAGAACCCAGCAATCTCTATTTACATTGAACAGCTATATACTCTGAATGGAAACTAAGATATGGTTTTTCTTCAGTGATTCAAAATTAGTAGAATAAAAACGTGTTTTTCCCTTGAGCCATTAAATTGTATAATGCGGAAGAGACGCAGTAGCCCTCATGTCTCCCGTTCTCTTCTGGAGCAGAGGCAAATGAAATAAATAAATGAGCTGACAGGAAAGGAATTTTCCTTTCCACAAACAAATAAATGGTAAAGGGACTGATTGAGTGCCAAACTTCACAGAACCACACAAAGAACCAGAGCTTCCAATTGTAATTTTAAAAATAGTGGAGTGAAAAATTAAGGAGCTCTAACATGAAACACATTTAGGAAGAAAGAGAAAGAAACAGCATGCCAAGAACTGTACTGATTAGGAAGTGGGCAATTTAATTTCTTCAGGAGAGTAAATCTCCAACATGAATTAATTTGCTTCACGCTGAGTCCTGCTGGTTTTTCTTCTTTCCTCAATCACTGTTTATTTCACAAAATCAGCACTCACCTATCTTCTTTGATTATTTAATTTCAGGAGGATTTTCCTTTCACGAGGCAGTTAGCGCATCTAAACTCGCTCTGCATGCAACGTGTAAACACATTATAATAGCCTGCCTAGGTGTGAGGATTATTTATTTCATCTTGGAGACATTGTTTCGATGCTCTACTTCCCCTCAAGCGAAATCTCTCAGTGACACTGCAGAATCTACTTCCTAAAGTGTGCATCTTTCATTGACATTTACCAAATACACATGTTCAGACACAGAATCAGGAAAGCAGTATTCATACCATGACATATATATTCTTATTCCTAAAGAAGTGGGTCAGGGGATATAGCTGGTAGAACTTGTAAATAATACACAAAATGCCATTTTTAAATGAAAATAGGCATTGATTTCTTTGTTAGTAACTTCTCTGTGGCTGCCTAAGCTCTCCTGAGTTTTCATTTTATGCACGTAGGTCAGTGTAATAGCAAGGTTTATTAGGATTCAAGGCTATGATATTTTTTTTAACACGAGGCTGGTATCTAAATGGATTTCTTTTGGCAGAATATTTAGATAGAGATTATGAGAAATATGACACAAACATTTAGAAATAAACAACTAAGGATCCCCTAAGAAGTGCCACAGAGTTTGTTTTTAACTTTGCCTCAAGGACAAGCATGACACATATAGCCTTTTCCTTTTATCTTTATTTCAGCTTCTTTACTGCTTCTGATTAGTGACCTCAATTGAGACTCATTGCTCGTGGCAAAGGCTGCTAATGGATTGTTTGAGCCTGAATGTGTGTGGATGGAATATTCCTTCTTCCCAGACCCAAGGCCAGGGTTTTTCCACCTCCAGGATATTTTACTCAGAGTTCTAGATAATGATGGCCAGATTATTCAAACTAAGTGCTTTTTCACTTTTTAAAACAAAGTTCTCCTTTATCATGTTCCATGTAGTGATATTTGACATTATTATATTCAAAAAGCATACTGTTGAGCTGCTGCAATTTGAGCTAAGACATTTTCTTACCGACACCCATCACAGGAGAGACCAAATCATGAAACCAAAGATTCATACAGATTTTCACAGTGAACCTTAACCATGAGGTAACCTCTGAGATTATTAACCTATTGTAATTACATTTATGTGTTTTACTCACATGCTTTGTCACTTAAGAGACATGAAAATGCTGTTCATGGTTGCTAGGAGATGGGTGACTATGGCAACAGTGTTGGGCAGAGTCAGATGCTGTGCCAAGAGCATAGTGAGGTTTAGGCTCCTTTTTGATCTCTAACTGACTCCACAGCAGTCCTGAGCAAAGAAGCCCCAAACCCCTGCCTCTTCAGCTTGCTTCAAAAGATATGCCACACGGCTTCTTCTCCCACATCAGTTCTCCCCATTTAACAAGTGTCTTTTCAGTGCTAACTATAATACCACACGGCTGTGTGGGAAAGAAAAAAGCTGGATAACAAGGGGGATTATCACTATTTAGCTGTGTTTTCATACTGTTATTAATTTAGTTCAAATCTAGTGCCATATGCTTGTCTTCATCATTCCACTGAACTCCTAGTGACTTTCATAGAAGTTCCATGTGAAGAATGAGAGCAACATATGGTTCTAATAGTGGTTTGTTCATTCCTCAAAGAGTTATGGGTGTTTTAAAGCCATTAATCATTATCATTGAGACACCCTTCAATGTCTTCAGGAGTACTTTCACTGATTTAAAGGAGTCCTCACGACACAAAAGCTTGGAAAGGAGAGAAAAATATGGATTTGTCCCTCTTACAATCAAGTAAGATGGCAGCAAATTGCAGTCATAAATTGTCACCGTAAATGGAATAATCTAAAATCATTTGCTATTGGATCATGAAAGTCTTAATCAATTTACTCATCATTTTCATGATGTCACTCGCCTTCAAAAAAACTACGACTCCTTATTGCCCACCACATCTAATCCAGATTCCTTCAGCTGGTCCTCCTCTACCTCTGCCCCAACAATCCATCTAGCATAACTTATTCCTCAGTATGAATCTTTCCTCTGATCAGATCAGAGAAACACCTCACAGTATCTCCCTTCCCACTGCCTCTTTCACTGCTACTCACACAGATGATCTCTATTTCCATTTCTGTGTCTTTGTTGCTGCCACTTCCTAAAATGCCTTCTCTTTTTGAATGCTCCTTTTGGTTCAAATATTTATCAGGTATCTGTCATTTGCTTGGCCCCATATTAGGTGCTACTATCTGAAGAGAAGCATGATGAGAGTGCCACACCATCTAATAAGGGCAAGAGATCCTTAAAAATTAACAGTGGGCATCATTTTTGAAGTGTTCACTACAGAGACACTATTCCCTATTTACTGTGCAGTATCTTAATGTTATCATCTCCAGCTAATGTACAAAAGACCTGAGACCTTGCTCAAATGGTCAAGAGTAAATGATTTACCCAGTCAGAGAGTCAGTTAGCAGTAAAACTGAGACTAGAACCTACGTCTCTCTCATTTCAGAAATGATACTTAATCACACTACTGTTTTCACAAAGTGAGATACTATCAAGAATGTAAATATCATTTTTTTAAAATATTTTATTTATTTATTTGACAGAGAGAAACACAGCCAGAGAGGGAACACAAGCAGGGGGAGTGAGAGAGGGAGAAGCAGGCTTCCCACCGAGCAGGCAGCCTGATTCAGGACTCGATCCCAGGTCTCCGGGATCATGACCTGAGCCGAAGGCAGTCGCTTAACCAACTGAGCTACCCAGGCACCCCTAAACATGTATTTTTTAAGGATAAGAACCATTAAGGGAAACAGTGATCAGTTCCATTAGGGAGGGTCACAGAAGAGTTCCCAACATTTAGAAAGGGGTTATCTTATAAATAAGGAGTTTGACTGTGACCATATGAGGCAAAGAACATATTGGGGGAAGGGTTGAACTTAGAATTTTAAATTCTTTTCAGCTTCTTTTAGTATCAGTCCTCTCACCACCACCATTTCCCTTCTTCAAAATGTAACTCAATGCCTACCTCTTTCCTTTCCACATTAACCCTTCCTCCTTTCATTCTCCTCTAAACTCTGATGGCACTTCCTTTGCAGCAGCCCACTTAGGTCTTGGTTAGATACTATCTTATGCTGCTCTCAATTTCCTAGACCATTCAATGTTAAGGAGCTATACTTTCATCTCTTTAGTAGCTTCCAAAGCACCTAGAGCTGTATTAGAAACATCCAAGGGCATCTGCATGTGCCACTTATTGGCAGTAAGTCTTCACACCTGTATCATTTTTATAGTTTGTAAATTCTTTCATTTATGCAATCTTCTTAGATATTCACAAAAACCCAGTGAAGTATGCTGGTTTGCTGTTGCTAATCCCCATTTTGCAGATTAAAGGAAGCTATAATTCAGAGTAGTCCACTGGAAAACCTAGAATCACCCTGGCAATAAATAAGTGAGACATTCAGTGAAAGAATCTAGGTGCTGGGGTCCTGGGTGGCTCAGTTGGTTAAGCCACTGCCTTCGGCTCAGGTCATGATCCCAGAGTCCTGGGATGGAGCCTCGCATCGGGCTCCCTGCTTGGCAGGAAGCCTGCTTCTCCCTCTGTCAGTCCCCCTGCTTGTGTTCTTCTCTAGCTGTGTTTCTCTCTGTCAAATAAATAAAATCTTTAAAAAAAAAAAAGAAGAAGAAAGAAAAAAAGAATCTAGGTGCTATCTCCACTACACAATTCTTGATTCAGAGAATAATTGATAGACGGGTTAACTTCCATATACCAGCAGATATATCAAATCTCATAGTCACATTATCACTACTAAGTCTGTAGTATAATTCTGTCTTCATATAATGTGTCTAACCAGTTTTATCTCAGAGAGGGAATTGCAGAATAATTCACTTAAGCTATTCAACCACTTGATTGTGAACTAAGAGCAAAAAAAAAGGATTTTGAAAATGTGCAAAAAGTAGCATGGTGGTTACTCTTGCCCACATGAGATTCCTGAAAGAACCAGCTTAACAAGCCTCATACGAACTGCAAACAGCAGGTGGGTATTTCCCAGCCATCTGCTGACTTCTCCAATTGAGAGCCCTTGAGAAAGTCACTAACATGATCTTGAAAGGGATGAATGGTCCTGCTCATTAATCAAAGACTGCAGGAGAGTAACCAAACTTGACTCCCCCTGTTGAAGGCTGGGCACACTGTCAAAGCCCAGAGGGAGGGTACAACACAGGCTAAAATGTCTCCTCTACTCAGTGCAGAACTTGCTTTCCCTAAAATCGAAAGGCCTTCAGCCAGTGGCCCCTAGGTGTATCCACTGTTAATACCTATCCTGAATGAAGGTCAGAACCCTAAGTGAGACCTTTGCAGGGTCTCCTCAGCAGAACACTGTCTCATCTCATCAGAAGAAAAACCTGAAATTCTCTTGACCTTTTTAAGTGATGAACCAGCAGGTAAGCATGTTATAAAGCATTCACTGAGTCTCCAAGGGCTTCCTGCATCTTCTATCTGGCCTGCTCTTCTGCCCCTAGACCCAGAGATAATTCTCCAGTATGGGCCACCAGGAGAAAACTAAAGGAGATGTATGAGTTCCACTCACCAGTGGTTCCGTTTAGAAATGAGGCTAGTGCTTCAAGGTGTGTGTGTCTGCATTTAACGCTCCCTTCCTCATTCTCCATTCCCTTCCCTCCCTCCTTCACATTATTCTATACAAAGCACCAAAGTACAGGGCTGTAAGAAAAAGGATCTGTCATCCTTTTTTTTATTTCTCCACAGCCATGTCCAAAACATTGGCACCATACTTTACATGTAATATATGATCAGTAAACAGGAGGTAAATAATATTTACTAAAGATAAGGCAGATTCAATTGAAGGGAAAAAATAAAATTAGTTTAAACAACTATGGAAAGTATTTAATCCCACTAGTAAACAAATAAAAAAGCTGTACACCACTTTCATCTATATACATGGCTAAAACATTTTAAATTTCTTTTTTCTTCCTTTTTAAAAAAATCTTATCTTGTATTTTGTAATGAGACTTCTCAGTGGTCCAAGCAAGAGCACCATAGCCCAGGGATGCAAGAGTCACTTTGTAAGTAAATTGCCAGAAGTTATTCAATCCTGATTAAGTCCTTAATGACACACTGTTCTCTCCTTCATGACCAGCTTCTTTCCCCAGAGATCTGGCTTCTTATTCTTGACTTTGTCCCAACAGTTTCCAAGCTGCCCCTGTTCTGATCTCTCTTGATCCTGGTGACGATTTCTTCCTCTCTATTGGATTTCTCAGCCGTCTGGTCCATAGTAACTTCACCATGGCATGAGTGAGTTCATAGCAACCCTCTGGGCACTGTCTGCTTCCACCCCTTTCCAGGTTATTATCTTCCACTGACCTCCATTGTGCCCATCACAGTGTCCTCAAACTCAGCTTTTAATGTGACTATAGACTCATCCATCTTGAGTTTCCTCTACTGTGCTAATTAAAAAATAGCTCACATAAAATATTTTTTATTTTTAAAAATACCAGAACAATTCTTGTTTAACATATCCCAGTTAGGGAGGGGGCTGAAAACCCGTTCTGTCTCTGCACACAAGTTATAGGCAGAAAAGCACGAACTTGCCTCACGAGCACTTCAATTAGTTCTCAAAATACATCTTTCTTACGCTGCCTTCTCTGCTTTTATTTCCATGAAGAATACATTATTTTCTTCCCTGAAAGGCTATGGCAGTAAGAAATGAGATGAAAGAAGCACACACAGTATGCATCCATGTTACCCTGGAAGTTCTTGAACATGCTTCCCCCGAGTTCCCTTCCTCCGAGTTTCAAGCTGTTATAAACATTACTTTCCATAGACTACTGAAGGTTCTTTTTAAAGTGACTGGGCACTTCCAAACCAATCAAAGTCTATTTTTTTCATTATATTATTTTACTTTTTCAGTGTTCCAAGATTGTTTATGCCACACACTCAGTGCTCCATGCAACATGTGCCCTCAATACCCACCACCAGGCTCACCCATTCCCTCACCCCTCCCCTCCAGACCTTCAGTTTGTTTCTGAGTCCAAAGTCTCTCATGTTTCATCTCCCTCCCCGATTTACCCCACTTCCCATTTCCTTTCCTTCTCCTACTGTCCTCTATATTATTCCTTATGCTCCACAAGTAAGTGAAACCCTATGATACTTGACTTTCTCTGCTTGGCTCATTTCACCCAGCATAATCTCCTCCAGTACCAATCATGTTGCTACAAAAGTTGAGTATTCATCTTTTCTGACAGAGGCATAGTATTCCATTGTATATATGGACCATATCTTCTTTATCCATTCATCTGCTGAAGGGCACCTTGGCTCTTTCCACAGTTTGGCGATTGTGGCCATTGCTGCAATAAACATTGGGGCACATACGACCCTTCCTTTCACTACATCTGTATCTCAAAGTCTATTTTTCTGTTTTGTTTTAAGATTTTATTTATTTGACAGGGAGAAACACAACTAGAGAGGGAACACAAGCAGGGGGAGTGAGAGAGGGAGAAGAAGGCTTCCTGCCAAGCAGGGAGCCCAATGTGGAGCTCGATCCCAGGATCCCAGATCACAACCTCAGCCCAAGGCAGATGTTTAACAACTGAGTCACCCAGGCACCCTAAAAGTACATTTTAATAGAACCAACATTTATAGGGCACCTGGGTGGCTCAGTTGGTTAAGCGACTGCCTTCAGTCAGGTCATGATCCTGTAGTCCTAGGCTCAAGCCCCACATCGGGCTCCCAGCTCCACAGGGCATTTGCTTCTCCCTCTGACCTTCTCCCTTCTCATGCTCTCTCTCACCCTCTCTCTCTCAAATAAATAAATAAAATACTTTTTTTTTAAAAAAAGCCAACATTTATAATAGCATGGATAAACTTATAAATTACATTGTCAGACCCTTAAGTTTATTTATGCTAAACTGAAAATATGAACAGTATATATAAATGAACCTTAGAAGACCCAATACAATATTATGCACCTGTAACCATTGTTTCCCCATCACCATCATATCCAAGCACAGGGTAAGCCCTGGGTAAGTGCCTGTCTCATTTTCCTACCCTATCTCTGTTCTCGATCACTCTAAGAAGAGAGGATTGCTCAAGGGCAGGTAACCAGAGCAAAAAGGGGCAGAGCAAAGTATTTGTATTACCTTCATATTAGACTACTCATACTGAATAATTGAATAACGAAGAGTTAACAATATATTTCTTATTGTTTCTCTAGACCAATATTTCCAAGAAAAGAGTTAGTAGTAATTTCTAAAGCATACACTTAAAGAAAACATATTTTTAAGTTATTAAACTTTATTGTTATTATTCACATTAATTTAATGTAACTTAAAAAAACAATCACACTTTATATTTTAAACTTTTTTGAAAGTGATATACAAAATGGGCTTCCTTGCACCAAAGCAGGGATTCAAACTGTTCTCAGTTCACATAATTTTTCCCTTATTTTTATTGTTTAAAATTTTATCTTATTTAAACTCAATTAACATACCGTGTATTATTAGTTTCAGAGGTAGAGTTCAATGATTCATCAGTCTTATATAATACCCAGTGCCACATAGATGATTTTAATTTAAAAAACAAGTCAGGGCATTTGCTGACCTCAACAAGATTTGATTTTACTTCACTTCACTATGGTGCTCAGGCATTCTTACTGTTAAGAATTACAAGATGGTCTGTGTATTTCCTAAGAAAATGAATTTGGTGCATAAATCACTAAAGGAGTTTTTATTCAACAAATTGATAACAAAGTAATAGCTTCTGTCTATTGACCACATAATTTTTCTTTATTTCTCAATAAAATTTAAAAATGGGCAGATTCATTCAGTAAAGCATTAAAACACATCCTTAAGAGAATCTACAGTTATGTTTAATTGAGGAGAAATACAAAATTATCCTCTAACACAAAACAGGCTAATCATATATTCTGCATATAATAGGACAGCCATAATTTCAAATATTTTTGTCTACTGATGTGTCCCAAGTTTTGGTCCAAGATATATGATTACTCCAACCATAGGATTGTGCAGGTTGACTTTGGCCAGCTTACTTTCAATTAGCGCAGAAATATTCATTTCCAGAGATTGGTTGAAATGTGACATATGCCAACTGTGGTGGTTTCCAAAGAGGAGATGGGGAGGGGTTGAAATCTTGATGAGCTCTGCGTATTGTATAGAATTGCTGAATCGTTATATTGTACACCTGAAACTAATACAACACTGTATGCTAATCTTCTACTCTAAAAAAGGGGGGAAAAGACAATGAAATTATCCTATGAGAATCAATTGGCTATATGGAACTGACAATAAATAGTGTTGCATATAAAAATAAAATAAAATTTGTGGGGGAAAAAACACATGCCAACTACGTATCAGGCAGTTCTTGAATAACCTTATACTTTCTGTATTATAGCTACACCATCCTGGTATAGACAGTTTCCTACCACAGAAATGAATTGCAAATTTTTCTGAAGGCAACTCATCTTGGTTCTGCATAATAAAAACCAGCAAGGCGGTGTGTGTGGTGCAAAGGATATGCCATTCTGTGATTACAGGACTTTCATTCAAAATGTTCAAAGCAAAATTTTAATAGAGCAAACTAAAGCAGACACTCAAAAGTCATGTAGTCTGACCACTTTTGTCTCCCTTGCACCAAGATAATGGACTTCGAAGACTGAGAGACATGGCTTCATCATCTCCTAGCTGCAGGCTATTTGTGAAACTTAGGTAACCTCCAGAACTTTATTTCCTCGATGGCAAAGTGGGGTGAAGAGTTTACAGTATTGCTGGAAGCTTTAAATGAGCTAACGAAAGGTGAGGCTATCTGGCACCTTGCCGAGCATATAATAGATACCCATAAATGTTAGTTTCACTTTCACATCTCCAAAAAACCTTAGTAATATGTCCCTTAATTGGAATTCTGACCTCTCATTTTACATAAATCCCTAACTTTGAGAAACATTTACACTTTAGATGCCAATCTTCTCCAAAGTTGACTGCTAACTCTTCTGTGTGATTTCAACTGCAACAGTAAGTCTCCTTAACTTCAAAAACAGTTCTCTTTGCTATGCTTATGCCTAAAGCTTCCAAATTTTATAGGAGACAAAGGCATTTATCCCAGAATTATAGATAAATCCAAAAATATAAATCCCCCAGAGAGAGAGAGAGAGAGAGACTATGACTTAAATTCATACCAGGTTCTATGTGACTAATAACAGACACTTTTTTTTTTTATGAAGGGGGGAGCAGGAGTGAGAGCACAGGGAAATGCAGTAATCTGGGCTGGAAAGAGGATCTGCCAAGACAGGAAAATGATTTTGAAATAAGAGACAAAGTCAAAGACAAATTTCAACTATACAGTTGTTGCAGATCCTGCAAAAGGAGATATGATTTATATCACAATTATTTTTTCTTAAAAAAAACAACTTGTGCCTGATGGTGGTAAAGAATCCAGTTTGAAGTACAGACTTATTTTGAACATGGTGATATATTCCGTTATTACTGCTAAGCCCAGAGCATGTATATGATCAGAGATGGTAATAATTAGAAATATTTTGGTGTCCTTGGTGTGATGGGCTCTGCCCACAGGTGTTGCTAGTGGGTAGAGCATGTGTATCTTTAACATTCCTAATTTAGTGTTATAAATTGGTATTTTCAGGCCTGTTTTCCCAATGGGTGGAGGTACAATAAATGAACTGTTGAGTGGAACTTACAGAGAAGCTAAAGAAAGTATTAAATATCAAGGTTTTCAAACCAATCAGTGTTTCCAACCCCTTGCCCTTGGGAATAGCCAAGGACGCCACTGGATGCCCTGAAACTATTCTAGTTTCTCAGGCCACCAACCAAAGAAAGAAACAAAGGGAGGGAGAGGTTCTTTTGCTTCTACTTTTATTCCTAACCTAACATGAATGACTCTTTGCAGTATGCTTCCACCTAAGACACCTAACCCACTGCTTTAGTTAGGAGCAGCAGCCTGGTGGGAATAAATATCAGATGATTTAAGCAAACTGTGAAAGCACTAAGCTGTCAGACTTGAGCACTTACAGTCTTTGATTGCAAACTTCCAAAGAACAAAGACCATATCATGTATATTCTGAACCAGTACTCTCTGGATACTCAGGGAATATTAAACAATAACATTTTATTATAGAAGGGCTTTAAATGTCCTCTCTGAAAGTCAGGCCAGGCTCCTCAAATGGTACTGAATATTTTGTATTTATTCTGAAGCCAGAGCCCTCCTTGTGGTAAAATGTTCTTACTCTTACCCCTCCCCTTAAGTTAATAAAACCCCATTTTCAGGAGAGGGAAGCTTTCTCTGGTTATTCCAGTCCACACTTAGAACTTCTTTTGTAATTAAAGGCTGTATAATGATTTGGTACTTTGAACTCTTACTGCTTTTCCTTTTCTCAGCTGTGTTATCAGTTCACCGCAGTAAGGACCATGTCTTACAATTCTAATACTAATCCCATTCCCATTTATTCTTAGCACTTTGTATATGATTTTATTAGAAAAATAATTTGATTTATTAGTTGAAAATCAGTTAATTTATTAAAATCCATATGTCAGCCTTTGTTCTGTTTGTGTCCCCGTCGTCCAAATTTATATAGTGAAGCCCCAATCTTTTATGTGACTATTTTTGGAGATAGGACTTTTGTAAAGGTGGTAGAGGTTAAATGAAGTCATAGGTAGAGTCCTAACCTGCTGTTCTTATTAGAAGAGAAAGAGAGAGCAGAATTCCCACTCTAGAAGGCAGCCATCTGCATCCAGGAAGAGAGCTCTCACCAGAAGCCAACCCTGGAGGATCCTCATCTGGGACTTCCAGCCTCCAGAACTGTGAAACATGTCTATGTGTAATCCAGGCAGCCATGGTATTTTGTTATGGCAGCCCAAGCTGACTAATCTACCAACTAAATAAACCATTTTGAGGAAGCAGTATGCAAGTCCAGTTTAGAGAAAGAACTACATTTAAAGCCATAAGAAATCAACTCTTTGGGGACGCCTAGGTGGCCCAGTTGGGTGAACATCTGACTCTTGATTCAGCTCAGGTCATCATCTCAGGTTCCTGAGACTGAGCCCTGTGTTGGGCTCTGTGCTCCTCAGGAAGTCCGCTTGAGATTTTCTCCTTCTGCCTCTGACCCTGCCCTCACTCTCTGTCTCTCTCTCAAATAAATAAATAAATCTTTTAAAAAAAGAAAGAAAGAAAGAAGGAAAGAAAGAGAGAGAAAGAAAGAAAGAAAGAAAGAAAGAAAGAAAGAAAGAAAGAAAGAAAGAAAGAAAGATTGATTCTTTGGTTTAAGTGTACAAAGAAAATCCTTGCATAATTCTGGTTAAAAAATTTTGCCTTCGGCTTTTAGTAATGTAGTGCCAATTTTAGCACCACAAGAGATCATGAAAGTAACCAAAGAAATTCCTTATAAGTTTATGAAAGAAAAAAGTCAAAATAAACATTTAAAAAGATCATGAAAAGAATCAAAAAAAGGCCTTCTAAAATTGACATTAAAAAGTCAAAATAAACACTTAAAACACAAAGCCACTAATTATAAAGTAATCACAATCGCGACATAACATTTACATAAATTTTAAAAACTATGTAATTAAAAGCTTCCATAGGAAGTACCTCTCAAATGTTGGCATTAACTTTAAAAAAATGTAGGATTGTCTTAAAGACCCAAACCCAATAGGCTTTTGTGACCAGTAGGGGGCAGCAAGGCACCCCAGATACCACAGTCTGAAACTTGAGGGAGGCTTGCCAGGTTAGCCGGGAAAGTGTAGAGGGGAGCAATGGGAGGCAGAGAAGCAACAGATACGCAGAAATAAAGAACCCAAAAAGTCAGGACAAGGCACTAGAAGGATGGTAGAAATACACAGGTCAAAATGGAGAGATTTGAATTGGAACTGAGACTATTTATGCTTCTAGAAATCCATATGTGTCAAAATAATACAGAATGTTTGGGATTATCCTGCCCTAATTTCTCAAAATTAAAGCTGAGCAGTTTTCATTTTTTCTTATCCTCACTGCCTTTAAGCCTGCACGGAAAGGAGCTCTACAACATAACATCGGTTATCTATGATGAAGGGTTGGTTGACTATTTCTCCCCCAGGAAAAGAGAAGAGGGACTTTCAATACTGCCTAAGCGTAGAAAAAACAGTGTGTTCCAAAAGTAGACCAGCCTTTGCCTATCAAAATATGTGTAGAGGATTAGGCCCTGAAAGAAAGTGAGCTAGATCCAAAAAGTCTCGGTTAATGACAAAATTTAGAATTGTTTAATTCCTTACCAGTTTCATACTAATATGCACTTTTTCACAGTTACTGTGCATTTGATATATGCAGAGAAAGTTGATAAATTGCTTGCTGGTTAGTCAAAAAGATTGTGAGATGATCAATTTTCTTAGCCACAAAGAGGTTACAGTTTTCCCAACTTACTGAAATAATGTTATAATGTTTCTACAAAGAATGTTTCAGTAATGAAAAGATTTGAGAGAGCCAGAAGGAAAAGGAGCTCAGAACTTTTTTTCCTGATGAATATATGTACCAATCTGACTTCCTTCCTCTTTCTCCACTGGGCAAAGTCCATATGTTGATCACTTTAGAAGGATTAATTGCCATCCAGGACCACAATACTATAGGAGAAAGAAAGGGTAGTAGGAAGAGAAGGGAGAGGAGAGGAGGAGGTAGAAAAGGCAATCCAACAAACAAATAAAATGTAGTACATACCACCACATCCATCAGCACCAAGATTGGTGGTAATTTTTCAGAAATGAAAACTTATGTATGTTCTACCTTTTCTGGCCTCTGCCCATCTTAGTTTTAGAAATATGAACAAACTCTTCTTTTGGGATTAAGGAAAGAGATTTCCCCTCAAGACTTGATTTCAGCCTGCAGTGAATTTTTATGACCAAGTTATTAACCCCTGAGAAATGGGATATATAATGGAAATACTGATAGATTTTTAATGGTAGTTTTGCTGGCAGGCACCTATATATTAGCCTTAATAATGTCAAATTGTAAAACTAAAGTGATTGAAAACCTACTAACTTACACTTAAGGAATTCTTGCTTCAGTAGTTTTTGATATCTCCCTCATTTGAATGATTTTTCAGGCTGTTCTAAAGACTAGTGTCCTATATTTGTGAGAATGAGAGTTACAACACTACAGGATTTTGTGACCATCATAAACTTAGAATGGCATATTTATTTCTGAATGGCTTAAGACTCTGTGGTCATTTTCTATTTAAGAAATTTACCTGCATAAAAATCTTAAATTCTCCAACAATGAATTCTATAGCCTGAGGCCTTCCTATTTTTCCTCCTGTTTTTATACATTTTATTCTCCTTTCTGGTGGCTCATTGAATAGCTGAAGAGGATAACAATGTAATTTCATGAACAGTGACCAAAAAAGAAAAAAAATTTCCTTGACTTGGGTGGATAAACGGACTTTCCACACTGTTAGTGGAATTACAACTGGATGCCAGACTTTCATTGGCTTAATCTCATTACATAACATATTCCCTGCAACTCTTCTGTTATGGCCTGTTTTATGTGACCTGACAGCTCATATACAGATGTAGCAGTAAATGCATGCTGCCAAAGCTTAAACAAAAATTTTCCCTATCATCATGTTTATCAGGATAAATGTGTTGCCAGATATATTCTTCTTCCTGAGCTGGTATTAGCAGAGCATGGCAAATGTCATCTCTCCCTCCTCAAGGGACACTTCTGAAGCTCTCATTTGGCATTTAAAAACATTGAACATGGTTGAATAGATCCAGATGCATTCTCTAACAGAAGTTATAGAAACATGGAGAACAGCTTCATCCTATCAAGAATTATATTATTTCAGGGCTATTCTGAAATGGAGCAGGAAATTCAAAGTATTTTTGCCCTGAACCAATTGCAGCATACAACACAACAAGGAAAATCAAATCAGTTAGAGAAAATTTTGAAATCTTAGGCTTTACGGCTTTGGGGACGTGGGAAGCTGTTTCTCACTGTGTGTTTTTCAAGAATGAGCAGAATAAAATCATGTAAACATCATAGATTTAGAAACATAATGCTGGCTCTGATTTCAGATGTATGTGTTTAAAAATCAAATGCAGTATATGTATATAAAATAGCAACCGTACCAGGGTGCAAGCAGAACATTTATGCAGCTCCCTTACAAATACTGCCCAAACAGAATTTGCATGGATGGAGTTTACCCTTAGTCTTTATAAGCCACTAGGAACAATGCACGAATTTCAAGTAACCACCCAGCTTTCCATTTTCCATCGCTGAAAGGCTTACCCTTTGCAAGCAAATCTCTAGCTGTGGCTGACGGCTGTAAGCCCATTATATTTCAACTGCCATCTGGCAGTGGAGATTCAATCCATTGCTTCAATCACAGTGGCCTGTCTTCTCTAGCTCTGGGAATTCTACTAAAGTGCGTGATTTAAATGTCTTCACTCTCAAGTTATCGTTGTTAAATTCACCAAGATAAATTTTTTTAAAAACAGGGAAAAATATGCCCTAAAGAGTATTATTTGTTGTAGGGAAGAAAAGTGAAAATCAACAGTTGCTGAGAGACCTCAAATTAGTTTCATTCATAATGCTAGGTTTTCTTAAGTGTGAGGTAACAGAATAATAATTACCAAATAAGCCACAATACTTAACGTATAAAAGGCTCAATTCAAACATTTGGGTAGAAAAATGCAGTGTTTTAAGTAATTAGAAGTTTATAAAATCTTTGCCTTTTTGCTCACCATCCTCCCCAGATCATTTCTTATTCATTTTGCAGAACATTTGCAGGATGATTGTTCTGTACCAGGCACTGTGAGAAGCAGTGGGAATAGAAAGATAAATAAGACATGGTCCTTGCCTTCTAGACACTCGTAAAAGAACAGCCTTTGATTTATGACTTGCTTTAAGTCACTTCTCTGTCACAAAAGAAAACACAGCTGACAGTGGGAAACTGGGGGAAACATGGCTGCCAACTCTGCATCATCATGCATGGTTTCCGGTAAGTTTCCCTGTGTACCACAGCATCCACCCCAGAGGATGCCTGCAGGTGTTCTCAATCTTTTATTTACTCATATGCACCTAAGGGATGCAACATACCCTTAACCAGCAATTGTAACTCACGATGGCAGTAACTCTCAATGAGGAGGTAGCAGTTGCTTTGATTATGCCTCTATCTCCCCTCACCATGAGAATCAGTGCTCCATTACACAGAACTGAACTGTGTAAGTGGGTTGAGTGTCCATGTATGTCCCTTGCATAATTAAGAAAGACAATTGAGAGACTAACTATAAGCTTTCCGTATAAATTGGCCTGCTTCGCCCTCTCCACTCCAGAGAGCACAGGCTTTCTATTTATGAAGAGTGGTTTTTCTCTCTTATCTCCTCACATTACTCTCCTTAGTTTTATGCCTCCACATTTTTCTAGGCTTTACCAAAAACAATACAATTTTCAGATTTGGGATGTGTGGATTCTTATTCCACTTTTGGGAGAAATCCAACAGGATATCTGGTAAAGCCTGTGACCCCTAAGTTTACATGAACCAGCTTTCTGGGTCTAGTTAGAGAATGAGTCTCACTCAGACATTACTATAAAATGGAAATTTGAATAAATTAAATATAAGGAAGAAGGACTGAAAAAAGAACCAAAGGGACAGAAGCTACCATAAGTTACTATATTTAGGTTATGAAAATCTGATCTCCTCACTGGACTGTAGAAACAAAAGGCAGAGAGAGAAAAGAAAGGAAAAAAAAAATAGTAAGTGAATGAAAAGCTTCCATGAAAGTTACTGTTTTATAGAAAGAATTCCAAAAGATAAATCCTGTTCCTGTCTCTGCTCCACAGGAGAACTACAGGAAGAGCTGATCATTTCACTTCTTCGTAACCCTTGTATAGTTGTCATCCTCTATAAAATGACAGCCAACCAGACAAACTACTCAATGAGGAAGCGTGTGGCAGTGCAGGTTGGGAGCCCATTTGCCTACTCTTGTCACAGCTTTGCCCCTTCCCTACATCCATCTACCTCTGGCAAAGTCCAGTTGCTTGCAGTTCTGTGCACCAACCCCCTCTTCTCCCATGCCCCATGCTGTTTTTTTTGCCCCCATGCCTTTGCTCCTGGAATTAGATGGAACAGCATCTTCCTTGTTCCTTGTTCTAGCTGTTGTTCCTACTTATCAAGACCATCTCCTCTGGGAAGCACTCTCTGTTTTCCTAGGTCAGCTGAAAGCCTCCTTCTCTATATTCCCACAGCATCCCTGTGCATCTATGTATCACCTCCTACTATATTTATATTTAAATATGCATGTGTTTCTTCATTGAGACTGTCAACTCTTCCAAGCTAGTAAGCTAAATACAATGCCTAGAATATAAGAGACTTCAAATAAATTGGTTTTTTGTTTGTTTACTAAACTGAAAAGCAAGCTTTAAGGGAAAAGTCCTTTTTTGTTAATGGGGCAAAACTTGTGGCTAAGATAATGTTGAACATGGTAATGAAATTCTATAGAGTTACATTTCTAGACAACATAAAAATACAAAATGAGGGACGCCTGGGTGGCTCAGTTGGTTAAGCGACTGCCTTTGGCTCGGGTCATGATCCCAGAGACCCGGGATCGAGTCCCACATCGGGCTCCCTGCTCGGCAGGAAGCCTGCTTCTCCCACTCTCATTCCCCCTGCTTGTGTTCCCTCTCTCGCTGTGTTTCTTGCTGTCAAATAAACAAAATCTTAAAAAAAAAAAAAAAAAAAAAATACAAAATGAAATATCATCAAAGCTATAGATTCTCAAATGCGTACACCTTATACTTGTGACTGTTGTCATCACCAAGGAAGGTAGCCTGCACTAGAGGTTAAAGGTGGTCTTCAGAGACTGCTCACTGATTTCACCGGTTCCACTAACTGCCAGCTGAATTGTCTTGTGTAAATTATTGAGTTGCTTTTGCCTCAGTTCTTCATCTGTGAAATGGGATAAAAAATTGCATCATTGTGAGTCTTAAACAAGACAATATATGTAAAACACTAGAACTATCACTATTGTATTACTGTCTCTACCGTACTCTTTTTACCTCCTTACTGTATTGTTTTCTCCATGTGTCATTTCCATCCATTGTAGCAACCACCTACTGAGTAATAAGACAAACTGCATAAATTACTACTAATCTTTGGAGCACTATAATGGAAGTATTGTTAGCTGCCATTTTATGGATGGTGATTTTAAAGCTCAGAAAGATTAATTACGCACAGTCACACCATGAGTAAGAGGTGGGTCCAAGAGATAAAGCCAAAACTAGCTAGCTCTAAGATCAGCACTTTTTCATGACACCAAGATGCTTTCTCAACATCCCAGGAAAAACAGAATTGTGTGGCTTTTATAAGTTCTATAGTCTTCTGGAATGTGGTTGCATGATTTTAAGCAATCTGGAAAAATTTCCTACCCAAAAGCACCACGTCTCTCAGTTCCTAAATCTTAATAGTCCTTAAGCGGGCAATACATGTTTAGTTCCACAGTCAGAAGTCAAACAAAAAGAGGACTATTCTTGAGAAGTAGCATGTTAATATTCATACTAAAGTGTTAAAGACAAATATGAAGTCCTTTCCTAAGAGCAATCTTGGTATAAAGCATCAAAGGAATGAGGGAGGTGTACAAAATTACTGCTGAAGGTAGAAAGAAGTGAAAGGCCATTTTAAATACCAAAGTAGTGTTTTTAAACCTATTTGTGTGGGGGGGAGGGTATTTCTGATGGTTTGCTAAAAGCTATGAAAACCTTTTCAGAAGTATGCTCAACAGTGTACACATTCATTCCAGCTTTGGGAATGAATGTCTTGTCAGGAAATTCACAACTCACAAAGCCCAAACCTAGATTTCAGCTCAAATATCTCTGTTTGGGGGCCAGTAATGCCAGCATAAAGATTTTGCAGCAGAAACCTATATGGTGAAAGGATTAAAAAATATCAAGGAGACCAATGCAAGCTGTTTCCATACCTCATGGGCTTACCACCAGTGTCCCTTCTGCTAATTTTGAGGTGCCCCCAAGTTTTCCACATTATCTTCAGTTTAAGAACTAATGGCCTGAAACATTAAACAGTATGTACCTCCCATGGCCATTCATTTCATCATCCTCTAAAATGTGGGGTAGAATTTGTTTTAAACAGGACTTTCTTGACCACAGCACATTCTGATGAAGCTAAAGAAAGGGAGTATAGCACTGAGTGGGGAGAGTGAGTATACAAATAGATTGTCTAGAAAATATGAGAGAAGCATCAAGGTTTTCTCACTTAGATACAATACAGCCCATTTCCTCTCACCATGAGCCCCCTTTCTCTTTTTCTGCCACTCTAGCCCAGATTCAGTCTGCATCTGTTACATACTGCCATCCATGAGGGACTAATGACTCACTCTCCTGTGAAAGATCTCTATTTATCCATTTATGCCATTGGACAAACTGAGTACGTATGCCATTAGTAGTTGCTGCAAGCTTCTTTCCATATGGTCCTGGTTAGAGACCTCAAAACTAAATAGATTGAGACAGAAACTACCAATATTTGAATATTGGGTCATGGTGATTGCCTAGGGAGCACCATTGAGGGTTTGGTGAAGCTACTGATTCCAAATACAACATACTCTTCATATGGCTTTTGTACATATCTCTAACTTAGCCACCGAAAGCTGTGTTAGAGGCTGTCACAACCATGGTAACCAGAGGCCAGACTGTAGGAAAACGAATGGTAACCATGTGGTGAGTCTGCAGCACAATTTTGCAATCTTCAAATCATAATAGATAGGGTTGCTCCATTTTTATTAAGTATTCATGACTTCCCTGTGAACCAAAAGACAGATGGATAGAAATGTAAGAAACAATGTAGCCACTGAATAAATGAAATAGTATCAAAGCGTTCTAGAATTTTGCTTGTGAAGACTACAAAGCACTCACAATGTCACAAAAATAATGCCCCCCAATTAAAAAAAAAAAGAGTTAAAAACCTATAGCAGCTTGTCAATGAAAGAAATACCAAGCAGATGTTCTCCTTATTTCCAAATGTATTTAGAATTCCGAGAAAAAACCACAGAGTGTTTTTATTATGCACCTGTCGTGGTCAACATCTGGCACTAGCTTTCGCCAATCCATCAATCCCACAATGTTGTGTCTCCTTCCAGCTCACTGAGACTGTAAATAAATCCACAGTGAAGAGCTTGGCTTTCCTTTTCTTTTCCCTCTTATTTCTCTCTCTCTTTTTCTTGCCTTTATTTTTTTGTTTTTCACAGCAAGAAGGGAGCAGCACAGAAAACACAAAAACTCTATTTGTACCTTTTATAAACTGTATAATAAATTTGCCTCTTAAAGAAGGGCTGAAAAATGTAGTACGAAGAATTTAAATTCTTTTTAAGACAAAAATGGAAAAAAAATTTTAAAAAAGAGAGAAATGAATTATCTTACACCTGCCAATCTTGTCTTCATTTGCTCATTTAACAAATGTATTTCACTAACTACTCAGACATAGTACATAGCACAGTAAATAAAGGCAAAATTAAAAATACACTTGTGCAATTAAAAAGTCTTTGCTCTCATGCAAGACAGGGCATGAACTCAAAGAGCTATTATAAAAGTCTGTAAGTGAGGGGTCAAGACCTGCTGCTGATCTTATTTATGAGACTTTCATTTCTATAAACTAGGAGGATTATTCTTGGGCCCCAGCACAGGATATAGGAGAAAACTTTCTACCAATTACTCCAAGAAAAGAAAGATGTATCAAATTCCATTACAAAAAATATAGTTATCATCCAAATTATTTTGTTATTTTTAGACTTTGGATAAGTGGGTCAAGACTAAAGATTGGAAGTTTGTTTTTATAAAAGAAATAAGTATTTATCACACTTGTTATACTGGATTTTTGGGGGGCACAACAGATTCTTTTAAGCCACTTTTCCTTGATTGACTAAAATCTTACTGAAAATTTCAAGTAAGTAAACAGACTAGACTTGCATTTATCAATCATCTTCCCATTTGGGGGAACTTACTCTCTCTCTCTCTCTCTCTCTCTCTCTCTCTCTCTCTCATACAATGGTAGATAGAAGTTCAGGTGTGCATGAGGACCCTTGATTTCAAGTAAAGACTCAGTTTGAACTAGAGCAGCAACAGAGATAGCATTAACTCATAACAAAGAAATAGGAGAGAGTGGCTGCAACAACGGACTCCTACATCTTCAGGACTCCTGTTCTCAGATCTCTGCTTCTTTCTGTACTTGAGTCACAGCCCAATTTCTCCTAGGCAGGCAGGGCTTTCCATGTTGTGGGAGACTTGAAGGTTGGCAGCAAGTCTAAGTTCAAATCATTCCAGATTCACCCTCTGAAAGAAGAAATTCTTTTCCCCATTCTGGATTCTTTCTCACCCAAATCTTAGTCTGAAAGCTCTCTAAAATGGACAATGGAAGTTTTCAATTCTGACTCATCACTAAAGCCATGACGCAGTATCAGGTAGGAAGAAAAGAAGCTCCAACTCAGACCATGTGGTGACAGTGGGGGTGGGGGGGGAAGTGGGGAGAGAAGGAGAGAAGTTCTACAAAGGTAGGAAGAGCAAGTCCTCCAAAGAGAGGAATGCTAGACATACAAATAATTAATGACCTTAGATGTGGCTTAGATATCTTCAAATGTTTTATGCTATTGTGATTTTTTTGTATTGTGATTGTTTTTATCAAAGCTTGAGAGTTCCTGTGAAGAGTATAAGTTTGTTATTGATAAAGGAGTTCTAATCTGTTTGCTGTTCTAATACAAAGTACAATGCTTGTGACTGAAAATAAAGGAATTATATTTAGGGTTATTACTTGATTCTTTGTATTTTATAAGATTTTTAATCATCATCTAATCTTAACAAAAGTGTCACAATACTTAGCTATTGTGGTGATAGTTGTGTAATCACAAAAAAAAATGTGTTTATAATATGATAAATAAAAGCAACATATTAGAGATTTGGTCCATTTCTAGTATAGCCTATTTCTTTAAACATTTATAGTGAACACAGATTTAAAATGCTTTAAAAAATTTAGACAGACCTCTTCTTCCTTTTTTTTTTAAATATTTTATTTATTTGACAGAGAGAAACACAGCCAGAGAGGAAACACAAGCGGGGGGGGAGTGAGAGAGGGAGGTGCAGGCTTCCCGCTGAACAGGGAGCCTGATGTGGGGCTCGATCCCCGGTCTCCTGGATCACAACCTGAGCGGAAGGCAGTCGCTTAACCAACTGAGCCACCCAGGGGCCTCCAGACCTCTTCTTATAATGCAATTTCTTTCTTATTGTTACAACCAAAATGTCTTGCTCAAACTAACTTACTTCTATGGTCTAGGGGTAAAAACGTAGTAACAGATCATTTTAGCCTTCTAAGTGGCAATTCCTATTCAAGTTCAAATTGGAATTGACTCAAATGAGTGCAAACCAGTTCCATTATTTTCATTTTCTACAATGCCCTCCAATCCCATTTTTTAAATGCCTTCATTCCTTATTTTCTTCACTTTACTTCCAAGTAGGTTCATATGCATAGATTCTTACTTCCCAGATCAGCTATTTGAATTTCTTTTTTTTTTTTTTTAAGATTTTTATTTATTTGACAGAGAGAAACACAGCCAGAGGGGGAACACAAGCAGGGGGAGTGAGAGAGGGAGAGGCAGGCTTCCCGCCGAGCAGAGAGCCTGATGTGGGACCCGATCCCAGGTCTCCGGGATCATGACCTGAGCCGAAGGCAGTCATTTAACCAACTGAGCCACCCAAGCGTCCCCATATTTGAATTTAAGACATAGATTAGAGTGCTAATTTTGAACCTTGTCTCATAAAAACTTAGAATGGGTCAGACAGCTGAATGTAATTAAGATTGATTGGCCAATTCACAATAAAAACAACTAGCCAGATAAGGGGTTAGTGATTGTGCCAACCAAGTAAAAAAGAATCAAATTACCTATTAGCTGGAATGAAACATGTGAATTTTGAAAGAATAAATACTGGTGATAAACTTGAAAGTGCACACGTACTACAATGTACTCTCTTTGAGCCAAATATAATATGCCTGCTAGGAAGATCTGTGGAGACTTGTTCAACCACAAAAAATAAACTGAAATTTATTCCATATTGGTGGAGGACCATACAATATTTCAGCACAACCACAGAATTCCTGGGTCTCGGAATAGTGTACAGCAGAATTTTCATGTGTACCGTACTAGTGGTCATGTGATCAGTTTAGGATGACACACAGAACATTTTCCTCTTCCTTTTACTCAACTTTTAATATATTTACTTTAATATATATGTTAGGATTATATATTAGATAAAATACAACACAGAGGCTCCTGGGTGGCTCAGTCATTAAGCATCTGCCTTTGGCTCAGGTCATGATCCCAGGGTCCTAGGATGGAGCCCCACATGGGGCTCCCTGCTCAGTGGAGAGTCTCCTTCTCCCTCTTCCATTCCCCTGCTTGTGTTACTTCTCTCACAGTCTCTCTCCCTCTGTCAAATAAATAAATATTTAAAAAATACAACATATACCATACCTAGATTTTAATGTCTAATTTTTTAAGACTAAGATTGAAGTAGATATTTAAGATAAAACAGGGATCAATTTAAAAAAAAATATCTAGTATTCAGTTGCTCATTCTACAGGCACTAAGCAGGTGGTTAGTGTTGACCTCTTTGAGAAGATGAGACCCGAGCACACTTGGAGACGGTGAAGGATGAGCCATGTAGGTATTTGGGGAAGTGTGGCATGCAGAGAGAAGTTAGAGCAGAAGCCCTAAAGTAAGAGTGGCTGAGGTGTGAGAGGAATAATAAGAGGCTAGTGTGGCTAGACAAGAGAGAGAGGAGGCCAACAGATTATGGGGAGCCAGACCATGTAGTAAATTCTCGTGGGTGGCTGTATAACTTATCATACAATCGGGTCACTTACTAGAGTAAAGAGAAGGTGTTTGTTTAATAATTATACCAAAATGGCATGTGTCAATGGGGACCTCCCCATGCAAGCTGGAACATAGATCACTCTACCTATAGGACAATGTAAAGGCTTCAACTTTTACTGAATAAAACAGAGAGCCATTGCAGATACTTTAAAGGATTGTCCCTACAGATGTGTTGAGAAGAGATTGTGGTAGAGCAGGTATAAATTCAGACAAGCAACATTAATTGAGGTGATACAAGCATACGGTCAAGTCTAGAAAGTACTGTTCAGGCACACATGGCAGTCTTAATCCTCCTGACCCAGGATATTCTGTCAGGTCCCTAGAATAGGTGATGCCAGGGGAAGCCTAGAGTTTTTTCCACACCCCAAGTGATTAACACTGATTTTCTAAAGCATTGTGCTAGATACTAGAAAGATAATATTGATTCCATACACTTAAACTCAAGATACTTGACTGGAGGGATAGAACATATATTTATGATTATGAATTGGGAATACTAACAGCCTGATAAGGTATTCTCCTAATGTTAGAGGAAGAACAAGAAACAACATTCTGGGCAAACACCAGCAGATGAGTTCAAACAACTCATATCCCATTTCTCTTCTGAAACTTCTGATAAAGAAAAGTTTATCAAAAAGAGTGTGTCTAGTTTTAAATCCTGAGAAAGCTTCCTGGTGACTCTAATATTAGCCCTTAGGTTGAGAACCACCCACCGTAGTGACAGCATATTGAATTATGAGATATCCTTTTGGGACTTGTGTTCCTCATTTCAGAATTAAAAATCAGTGTACAGTTACACTCCACTGTGAGGTGCTAAATATAATAAAAAACTTGGAAGAGGCTAGGCAAAGAAAATGACTTGAATAAAGTTTTTAATTGTATAAGTAAATGGCAACCAGAGAGAGGAGAGATGGAAATGATAGATTTGATCCTTGAATAACACAAATTTGAACTGTGTAGGGTCACTTATATATGGATTATTTTCAATAAATGTACATACAGTACTGTAAATCTATTTCTTCTTCCTTATGATTTGCTTAGTAATATTTTCCTTTGTCTAGCTTACTTTATTGTAAGAATGCAGTATATAATACACAGAACGTACAAAATATGTTTTAACTGTCTATGTTAATGGCAACTTCTGGTAAACAGTAGGCTATTAGTAGTTAAATTGGAGGGGTCAAAGTGATAATGAATTTTCGACTGCACTGGGGTGACACCCCTAACCCCCACATTAGTCAATGGTCAACTGTATATGTATTAGTTTGCTTGGGCTGCCATAAGATACCACGAACTGGGTGGCTTAAACAACACTTACATCCTTAGAGTTCAAGGCCAAAAGTGTCAGATCAAGGCACCTTCAGAGCTGATTTCTGGTAAGAACTCATTTCCTGGCTTGCATATGGCTGCTTTCTCAGTGTATCCTCATATGGCATCTTCTCTGTGTATACAGAGAGAGTGTCTTCATATGGCATCTTCTCTGTGTATACAGAGAGAGAGAGAGAGAGAGAGAGAGAGAGAGATCTAGAGTCTCTTCCTCTTCTTACAGAAACACTAGTCTTTCAGATTCAAGCCCCTCCCCCCTTACAAGCACATTTAAACTTAATTACCCCCTTCAAAGTCCCTATCTCCAGTACAGTGACATTGGGGATTAGGGCTTCAACATATGAATATTGAGAAGACAAAAATCAGTCCATAGCAACGTATATCTATAAATAAATGTCTATGTTATCTGTATCTATATCCACATATGAATCTAAACCCATCTATCTACTAAACTGCTACCACAGGTAACTCCATAAGGGATAACGTGTTTTGAATTGCTAGGTGCCAGCTAATTGTTGCAGCTCTACAAAGTGACAGCAGGCCTGTCACTTTGACAGGGAGTTGATTTCATGTTGACTGCATTTAATTAACATGGTGCCAAAGAAATATATTTTTTTGTGTATGTTTGTCCAATAGCTAATTTTGGAATAAGAGCTCTGACTCAGAATGGCTGCCACCTTATATAGTTTGGGTACACCTCAAGAGGGAGAATGAAGCAAAATCCTCATCTGTGTCTCAGAGCCCCTACCAGTTCTGGACGGCTGTGCAATGACTAACAAATGCATCAGTGGGAATTCTTGGTAGAAGTAAATGTGCCTCTTCTCATCTGCCTCTACCACAAGATGATTATTTCAGTAACCTCTGTCCTATTCACCAAACCTGTTTCCCAATTGCTGTGCTGTATGATTGTACAGGCTCATCACCTTTTCCCCAATTTGGGCTTTAGCTCTCACTTTAATTACCTTATGTTTTACTAGAATGAACTGAACTTGTCATTGTTAAGCTCTCACTTTAAATTGATCTAAACTCTTTTGCATTATACATGCATTCCTATTTCTTCCAACTGAATCTTACAAATTGAATTATCATCTGCATACTTGAAAAAAGAATTTTAGTTTCTCTCTCTGCAGCTCTCCTGTCTTGTGCATAATAGTGATTCTGAATTGTGTTTGTGATAATCTTCTTTGAAAGGAATTTAGGGAATTTGCAAGTAGGAATGTACATTAAATGTGAAGTATAAACCCTTCACTTTACAGAGGAGGAAACGCTGGTCTATAGAGATTCCATGATTTACTCAGAATTACTCAGTTAATGTCAGAGCAAAAACTAGAACCCAGAGAAGTTTGTTCCAAATCAAAACAATATTGCACTAAGGAGAGGATCTTATGAAATGTTTTAAGAGACAATTACTCATTTCTCAAATGAGAAATCTAGACACCAATGTCTAACAGATTAACAGATTACCTCTGGGAAATCCTGTCTTCTTTTGTTATATATTTATTTTATATGCAAAATGAAAGAAATCCTCTTCTCAAACACCTTGAAGGATATACAAATTCACAGTACAAGTATCATGGACCAGCAACAGTCACAAGTGATATTCTGTGATATTCTTTGATATGCACTTCCAGAAACAGATTTGATAGGCACAACTTTCATACTATATTCTTAAAAATGGAATGCACTGCCAAACTTATAGAAAGTGATTCAGGCAAACAGCATTGTAGAACAAACCAAGAGGTAATAAGTATCCTGTCCAAATAAAAGTCAATTCTGAAATAAATATGTTTAGAAATTGAAGTTTCAACCAGTTTAATTCTCCAGTTGTATAATCTGATCATTGTAATGAGTAACACAAAACTGATGATGATGGTGACGATGATATTGATGATGATGATAATGATGATGGAGATGGTAAATTAACATTAACATGGTACAACATGCCAGCCACCTTTTTAAGCATTTTACATTTATTTGATCCTTAGAAAAGCCATCTAAGACAGGTACAATTGTCATACATTTTTAAAACTTCATTCATAAAAGGCTCAACAAAAGGTGTGTGTGGAGGGTGGAATTTCATAAAATCAATGAAAAAGAGAAAAGCTAAGAGAGTAACCTTGATGAGAAAGCCTATTTATGGTATATTAAGAGTAGGGATTTTTTTACTACATGAGAAGAAAATCCGGCTCACAGTGGCTTAATTAAAAATGGAGACTTATTGGTTTACATAAACCAAAAGCTGGATCTAGGGGTTCAAATGGTGTCCTCAGCACTTGGTCTCTTTCCATCTTTTGTGTCTTCTTTCTTCTGTGATGGTTTCATTCAGGTCAGTTCTTCCTGGACAGCTAGAAAGAATCAACCACAGCTCCAGGCTTAGATCTCATCACTTTAGCAAGCCTACCAAAACTAGAACTTTTCCATTCCAATCATCAAAGTCATATTACTATGCTTGAGTATGATTGGACTGATGCCCATCAAATCAGGCCCACACCCATCACTGAGGGCATGGAGCTAGAATATGATTCACCAGAACTTGGTCATATGCCTATTCCTAATGCTAATCATCTTTCAAAGAAAAATCAGCTCCTATTACTAGATGAAGGGAAAATGACACGAGGAAAGTAAATGTCAAAGCTATCTACCAAAGCATAGAAGTAAGTACAAAAATGAACAGAACAAGATAGAAAACATGAAATAGTGGTGAAGGGAGCTCAGGTAAGAAAGTTCTTTTAGGTGTAAAGAAAGGATATTAAGAGAGAAAAGAAAAAGAACAGGATATAAAGGTGTTCTTCTCATTATGCATGTAAAAAAATACCAATGGGATTTAACTTTTATTACGACTTTTATTTTGTACTGGGCCCTGCCCTAATTCCCAGGCTCTGTAGGAAGTATAAGGCTACATTCAACTGGGTTCTGCATTAAATAAGCTAAGAGGATGTAGGATCGGTCCCAGATTTAATCCAGTGCCAACAACCAAGCTATTTGTGAAACTCTGTGCTAAGCAGTAGCTGACTGATGAAAAAGACAGATTCATAACCAACTACAACTCAAAAGAGACCACAGTAAGTGCCATAATAGAAATGCTGACAAAGTTCTTTGGCAGGGTGGGGAGGGGAATCTGGAAGAGGTTATCAGAGAGGCACAGAAAGTCACAGAAGAAGGCATTGTGGAAGACGTGGCACCTCCACTAGGCCTTGAAAGATGGGAAGCTTTTTGATGTGAGAATTGATGGGGATAATATCTAATGGAAAGAGAACAAAGAGAAAGAGAGTGAAAGTAGTGTCTAGTGATGTGAAAGCAGAATTCTTGAAATAATTATAAAAGAAGATGAGGTTATAAAGATACTTGGTGAAAAGAGTATGAATGCCTTACTGGGGGATTAAAATTCTTCAGGCACCACCAGGGACAACTGAAGAAGATCTTCAAGTATCTGCAGAATGCCATGAATTGTACAGTGCCAATAGAGTTGTCCCACAGAAAGAACATTCCAGCTGTAGAAGTGTCAAAGATAGATTGGAGGAGACAAACCAAAGGCAAGGAATTCCACTGGGAGTTTATGGCAAAATTCTGAGTAGAACAGTAGTGGAAATGAAGGAAATTTAAAGGAAAGATGAGAAATTGAAGCAGGAAATAATCTGGAGTAGAATCAAGAGAACTAGTCAGTAATTAGTTCATGAGAATTAAAAAAAGAAGAGATTTTTTTTAAAATTGCAAGACTGGCAATTTAGGAGAATAGTGATGCCATTAATGAAGCTAGACATCACAGAAAGGAAGTAGGTTTGCATGTGTGTGTCTGATTTGTGTGAATTAGTGGGGTGGGATGGATAGTACCTGGGAAAGGGGTAAAGAATTACCTTTCAGCAGAGAAGAAATAAATGCATGATTGGAAGAACTGTATGATGCAAGTGAAGAAGAAAGGTGCAGGGTGTGCATGTTAAGACATAAATTAAAGTATACTTAGACTTCCTGAAATTTTTTTATACTATACTAACTCTGAATCAGACTCATGGAAAATGAAAGTTTGAAAAATATCAACTAACCTGATCTTTATTTCCCTGACTGTACCTTACTAATAATCCTGAATCCTTTCCATCTAGACTTGCTGCTTTTTACATTAGTTGAGCCTAATCTTTTCAGAGCCAATCCTGGAAATCTTGGAAAGAGCCAAGGTGTCCATGAACAGATGAACGGATAAAGAAGATGTGGTATATTGGGCACCTGGGTGGCTCAGTGGGTTAAGCCTCTGCCTTCGGCTCAGGTCATGATCTCAGGGTCCTAGGATCGAGGTCTGCATTGGGCTCTCTGCTCAGCAGGGAGCCTGCTTCCTCCTCTCTCTCCACCTGCCTCTCTACCTACTTGTGATATCTCTCTCTCTGCCAAATAAATGAATAAAATATTTAAAAAAAAATAAGATGTAATATACACACACACACACACACACACACACATATAATGGAATACTACTTGGCCATCAAAAAAACGAAATCTTGCCATTTGCAATGACACAGACAGAACTAGAGATTATTATGGTAAGCAAAATAAGTCAATCAGAGAAAAACAATTATCATATGATATCACTCATACAGAGAATTTAAGAAACAAAATGGGATCATAGCGGCAGAGGGGAAAAATAAAACAAGATGAAATTAGAGAGAGAGAAAAACCATAAGAGATTCTAAAAGATAGGAAACAAACAGAGGGTTGTTGGAGGGGAGGGGGGGATGGGATGGGGTAACTGGATGATGGACATTAAGGAGGGTATGTGATGTAACAAGCCTTGGGTGTTATATACAACTGTTGAATCACTGAACTCTACCTTTGAAACTAATAATACATTACATGTTAATCAAATGAATTTAAATTAAAAAAATAAATTGAAAAAAAAGAACCAGTTCTTTATTATGTACAAAATTTAGTTCATTTTCTGTCATTTTCAGAAAACTTACACTTATCTTGTGCAATCTCCAGTTTCTTTTCTCTAAGGACATTGGAGAAGTAAATATTGAGTGAATATGTCCTTATCCTCTGACACAAACTCTCCAGTCTGCTTTTAAAATACCTGCAATTTCTTTCATCTTAAAACTAGCCAGGGGGAGAGGAAGAAGTTGGAGGTGATTACTTGAAATCAAACATCATTTTTTGAAAAATGTCAAGCATTCGTTTTGAGTGAGATTCTAGGTAGACAAGGAAGGGAAGCAAATAACCTGACAATAGCACTCTGAAGGGAGGGTTTCAGTGATGATGATGCCCAAGCAATTCTTTTTATTCTGGCCTCTATGTCCTAAAATCAGAAAAATTCCCTGAAGAACTCATACTAGATTTAATATGATAAACAACATGCCCTGAGATAAGAATGCATCAGGGAACCTGAAATGACTCTTGGTTAACTATCAAAGCTAAAAATACTCATTAAAGCTGTAACTCTCTTCCTCTAATTCAAGAAGTTGGGGTTTAACTGAAGACTCAATGAATGGGAGTACAGCAGCAGCAAAGTCAGGTCAACCATGAAAGGAAGAAAGAGAGCTGGGACTGAGGGAGAAGATGCAATAAAGGATCAAATAAAGCTGCATGTTGCCCTTCAAGATAAAGTAGTCACATTAAAAAAGAAAAAGAATTATTATACATTAGCAGATTTACCTTTCCAACCACCCTTTCCTTATTCATTACTGTTCACAATGCTCTATCTTTTCCCACCCCTCCTTAGATGACTTAAAGGTAAGTCCTAATAAAGTCTACCAATGTCAAGAAAAAAAATCCCATTGTTCTTCCCAGTGATTGGCTTAAAAATGAATATGTTATATAATTCTGGCCAATCAGATGAAAAAAAGTCTGCTGAATGGTTTCTGGGTGAAGTTTCCTTGCTGTTATGAGGAAACACAAAAAGGATGTCCATTATCCTGCTCCCCTCCCCCCATTCTTTGAGATGGTGTCAAGTCTGCATGGGATCACATCTAGAACTTCAGGAGTTATCATCTCACTACCAAGAAGGATGCTAGTCAAAGACCGAGTCAGATGGAAGGACAGACACCAGCAATCTTGGATTTTTGAGGATTTCATTTAATTGCTAAATTTACCAATTTGGAACCCACTGGTAAAATTATTACAATTTACTTTAACGTACTTCAGCATGTATATTGTGATATGATGTGAGTGTAACTTGGCGCTGTAATTAAAGATTCCCTCTCTCAGGGCACCTGGGTGGCTCAGTGGGTTAAAGCCTCTGCCTTCAGCTCACTTCATGATCTCAGAGTCTTGGGATCAAGGTCGCATCAGGCTCTCTGCTCAGCAGGGAGCCTGCTTCCTCTCTCTTGGCCTGCCTCTCTGCCTACTTGTGATCTCTCTGTCAAATAAATAAATAAAATCTTCAAAAAAAAAAAAAAGGTTCCCTCTCCCAGGGTGATCAATGACTATGACAATCAAGAACACAGGAATGGTCTGCGGCATTCTCATCAGGACATCTGTACTTCAGAAAGGCATTTCCGTTACCTGTGTCTTGCTCAATAATCTGCACTTTGCTAATTAACATACTAAATGTCAGAAAAGAACTTTTAGTGATAAAAATAGCAGGCTGTTGACAGGCATGATGAATGCTAAAATTGGGCGTTCTCACTGGTGAAATTGAAGGTGTTCAAGTTGTGTTGATTTGCCAAAATCATTTTACAGACACTTCTACTTTTGCATGGATAGAAAATAAGAATCAAGCGAGAAAATAAGCCTCTGCTCCTTGGGATTTTGCTGCAGGGTAAATACCTAAACCAGATAGTCCCAACTGTGGAATCTACATCAATCCCATTTGCCTGCAGCCAGCTGTAGGGATGGCAGAATCTTATCTCAGGAATCCTCAAGATTCCCTTCAATGAAGCCTTCCTACACAATGGTATGCGACTCTAAAGGGGTAGGGAGTAGGGATTTCCTCAAGCCTAGACAACAGATGATACGAACTCTTTTCATTCACTTGCCAACCAAAAAATGTTTAGTACAGTAAATATCTGTAACAGTGTCTTTGTACTTAGATTATTTAGCAACATGACCCAGCTTAAGGCTGCTTATTGTGAGAATAATACATTTTATTTATTGTCTAAGACAGCTGAGCCAGGATTTTCTATTAATTGTGGCGGACAGCAACCTAACTTATGTACCCCACCACTACAACCGTTCAGCAGTTAGCTCTGCAATTTAGGTGGGATTTGGAGAGGTATGTGTCACAGGAAAGATTTTTTTTTTTTAACTCAGAAAATACAGTGTAGAAGAAAAAGCAATGAAATAGGAAATCATGAGTTGAAGTTTGAGACTCCATTCTGTGACGGCCTTGGGTATATTATTCAGTCTCGTTGGGGCTGAGTGACAGCCAAAGTAGCAAATGAGGATGAGTGAGTGGGGTTTAGTCCTGGCTTCAACACTTAGAGGAATTGTGGAGCTTTCTATGCCTCATCACTTGGGAGTTGTGGAGCTTTCTATGCAATTTCCTTATCTATACAGTGGGCTAGCACCTACTTACAGTTGTTGTAAGGATTAAATAAAACATGCCATGTTCAACCCATAGCACAACACCTGGCACGGTAAATGTGAAATAAATGTCATCATTACAATCTCTAAAATGAGGAAAAAACAGTCTGAATGGTCACCTCATTCCTCCTCTCTCTAATATTTTGCAATTTTACCTTCATTATTGTCTGCTCGAGAGAAAACATTAGTCAAGAGACATAAAATTCATCTATTTTAAATTCAGGGCTAATCCTTGTGTTAGGCAATGCATTCACTCCTTTATTTATACAGTCAAACATTTACTGAGTGACTACTGTAAATAAGGCGCAGTATGAACACGGGAGATATCTCTGAAGAGCTCTTAGTCCTGCAGAGAAACCAAGAATATTTATTTTTCCTCCAAACTGAAATTTCTGCTTGCCCTGGTATCCTCAATTTTCATAATACTCTTTGATACTGTTTGTGTTCCCATGTTATATAAATCCGTGTTCCAACTCTCTGTCCCTCACCCAATCTTAACATTCATCCCTTTTGGTGGTAAGGGAACAATAGCTATGACCAATGAAAAGCCTGCAGAGTTAAAGGAAACTGAGACCCATGCAATTCTGAAGGATTCTGGTGCCATTGCACAATCCCAGTTAGCTGTAATCTGAAACAGCCCACAACTGAGAACTCCTATACTCATGAAAAGTGTCAAAAAGGAGGATCTGAGGCAGGAGCTTCTTTAAAATTAGTAACCTTTCTCCCTCTCTTCTCCATAGGCCTCAGTTGAAATTTGCTCCTTAAACAGGAAAGCCAATATTTTTCCTTCTAATCATAAAACGCTGCTTATAAATGGAACTCTTTTTATGAGATGCATTCTACCATGTGCGAGAGCACGGTGAGTTTTGGCAACCTGAACAAAGCCCCCATGTGTTTGGACCCACTGTACTGTACACACTTGAAACACCATCTGCAGGCAGCCTTTCCTCTCCAACTCGTCAGGGTGAGCGGCAGGAGAGAATCATGAGCCGAGATGCTTCGTTAACTGGCAGCAATGGTGCCAATACAAGGGGAACATCTGTACCAGTCAGACCTGATGAAAATTCAACAGTTAACTAAGGCTAAACATACATGCAAGTGAGAATTTCAATGTCCTTAAGACAAAAACGGTGCCTCTAAAACCTCTAATTTATGTCTTCATATCTTAGCATTCACTACAAGCACCACGGTCACTGAAGGGTCATTTCAATCTGTGAAAACATCTCAGAGGTGGTTCCCGGACCTTTAGATTGTTGGTGTCTTACAGGGAGGGTGGGAGGAAGCTGGGAATCGTGAGCCTTGTGCTTGTCCTGATCTTTCTTCACCTTTCTCCATGGTGAAAACAATGAATTATCTCAGCATGGACAGTATATCAAAATCTTCCCCTGAAATAGTCTTTAAAGAAAAAGTGTTTATGATAGGAGGTTTTGTGAACCACAAATTAAAAAAAAATTTTTTTAATCAAAACTCTACTTTTACAGAAATTGAAACAGGTTGGTCCTCTCAGTGTGGTTCCTGAGGTTAGGTCTGTAGAAGGCTGGCTGAGAATTCTAAGGAAAACTTGTATGCACACCCAACACAAACTGGACAGGCAGAATGGTAGCCAGTGAATCAAGGAGACACAGTCTATGTGGGCTTATCCACAGGCATGTTAGGACTTCAGTTAATACTGGCTGCTGGGGAGAGGGAGTCAGGAAGCAGGGAGCAGTTCAGGAGGACCAGAGTCCACGGCTCAAAGAATGACCAAGATTCTGAACCAGGGCTGCCAAAGTGTCAGCACAAACTCTGGCTCCAACCAGACCACAATTCATACCTAACAGAAAAGTAGCACAGGAGACAGGAATTTCCGGGCTGAGTGGGGTGATTCTGGTTGAGAAAAAGATCTGAATCAGCAACCACAGGCACAAAAAGCAAGGAACATTCAGCAATAACCAAGACATTTAGATCCAATGAGGGATGTTAGGGCTCTATTTCCATGTATGTACATGTAATGCGGACAGAGTATCTGATGAGCCGAGTATTTCGCAGTGCAGGTAGAGAAGAGAGCTGTCATAAGGTGATCAGGTGATTGGGGGCTCATCTCAGGGACCTCCAGCTTCTAAGCTGAAAAAAGATCATTACAACCCCTTCTCACCCCCCGCTTGTGGGAGGCAGAAATATCCTATTGTATCTATTGGTATATACCCAGCCAGTACTGGCTCAGGGACTAGGTGACTTGAACCTGTCCCTGCTGAGCAGGATCCGGAAACGCAAGGACTGGCATCTGGCAAAGCTTTGTTCCCGGAACTTTCTTCCCACCTAGGCCCTTGGCCTAGGTCTTTCCTAATCTCCTCATTCTTGGTATTGGCCACCACTGTCCAAGTTAAAACATGTTGTGTTTTTTAATTTGAGAGTTCTGAATGTATCTATGCATGCAACTGAAAGGACTGTCCTTATGAAGTTACCCATCATCCCAATCCTAGCTCTTAGTCCATAATTATACTGACCCACTCTCAGCATGAATACACATATCTAGTATAACCATTAACCTGACACAATTATCAGCAAATAAGAATAAATTAGGGTAAGGGCTTGCTTTAAGATGTCATAATCATCATTTTCTTCTCAAGTAATTAGAGAAGAATAGAAAAATCCAGATATAAATACAGTGGATTGAATATCATTTCCATGAGTCATTGGCATACTCTAAAATGACTCATAATTATAAGTTCTGAGCTCTAAAAATGTTCACCTATTTAAGCAAATGCTGGAAAAACATCAGCAACTTTTGGGATGAGGTCAACATTTTGTATGTCACTTATGTTTCCCATAATCTTTTCATGATTTAACATGTTTAACAGTGTCAGTTAGTTAAAAAGTGTGTGTGTGTTAGCTTATAGTTCATTACCACTCACGTCCAAAAGGAGAACCCAGTGTTTCTAAAATTCCTTTTATGACAAATTGCATTGATAACTTATGAGAAAGGGTGGGAGCAAGAAGCAAGTTGCAAAAGGGAAAGATATGAGGAGGAGTTTGAGGTGGGTTTGGGGAAGTAGCAGAGACTGCACTCAAGGTTGCTGGCAGGGCCCTGAAGAATGGTTGGGTATCCCCACTCTTAAGTCCCCAGGAATGCAGACAGAGTATCTGATGAGCTGAGTATTTCACAGTGCAGGTAGCACACTAGCTAAAACTAACAACCTCATCACAGATCCCATGCACAAAGCAGGTCAGGTAAAGAGCCAAAGGGAGCTGAGAGAGTAAGGGCATATGCACAGTGACCTAGGGAAGCCAAGTTAAGAATACCCTCTCTCCTCTTCTGGACTACCTCAAACCCTCTCACTTTAGCACAGACCTGAATGAAAGGGAGTCACATTAATGACTGAGATAGAATTTCTAGCCATCCCCGAATAAAATATTTTTTTTTTTTGTAAAATGAAGGATTATAAAATTTTCCCATCCAAGTTTTTAGGATGGCAAAATTTATACCTGGTGCCCATGTAATGAACTGAAAAATATCATCCCACTTTATGTTTATATAAGGAAAGAAGGATAATAATAAAACATCCTAATAGGTAATGGGAAAAGGTTTGGAGAAACAGAATTAAAAAATGCAGGGCTATGGCTTCTCCACAGTGCCCTGGCACCTTTGCACAGATCCACATGGGCTACATGGGCAAATATTTCAACAGTAGCCTCTCTGAGTCATGGCAGGATGCCTCGTTGCTCCTCAAACAGCAGAGGAGAATGAGAGACTTGGGATGTCTTGGGGCCATCTCCCACCTGCTTTTCTACCTTCTCCAGGAGACTATCATGAGACAGCTTCTCATGGCCTCTGCTGAAGTATGAGATTTTGGCCTCAACTCCTTCAAGGTTTAGTGGCAGACCATGAAACCACTTAGCTAAAGTCTAGAATGGGCTGCTCCTTAATCAGGTATCTCATGCCATGCACTATAGTCATTCAACCCCTTCAGTTTTGGTGACATCCTTTTTGGTATATGGGAATAGGACCAGGCAGTTGGCAGCTTTAATTATGCTTCATTTGACTATATAAGTAACAAACTAAAAAAATTTCAAAAGTGGCTTGTTGTCAAATCAAGGTCAAATCAATTAGGTCTTGACTTTGGCCTTCCCTCATTTTTGTGTGTGACAGGATGGGAAAAAAAGCTAGAAAGGACTACCAAAGTCTAGAAAAGAAACATGTAAAGTTATTTGTGAAAAATTATTCCACAATAAATTTCTTAACAGTAGTTAGAAAAAAATGTAGTAAAGGATATGGTCCTGTTTAAAATACATGAAATGTGTAAGCCATCCTTCACTAAGTGAACTCTGTAGTGCAGTCTCTCAAGTGGGGCGATGTGGGCAGTCAACAAGCAACAGAATGCCTGCCATAACCAGGACTAAAGGCTGTGATATCTGCATGGAAACACTGAGTGTTCTCCCCTTGCTTACATTTTTCCATTATTGGTTTTTCTATTTTAAGGCTCCATGTAATGAAATAGAAATAAGTTTCATTAAAAGTCGATTCTTTTTGTTTTCCTGTTCCTACATTTCAGGTGAAGTCATGTAGGTTGAGATAATGACAGAAAGAACATTAAGTCAGTCAGGAAGGAGTACAAGTTTCTAAAACTGTGCTTCCTCCTTGCTCATGTAAACAGTGAAATCTCAAGAAAATGTCTAGGATTTGCTTTCAGTATTCTCTCTTCAGAAAACACTAAACCATGGAGAGGGTGTAATCACATTGAAAGGACAGGAACATGTTATTAGTATTTCCTAACTGTGTCACAACAACAACAAAAAACCTGCACATTTTTTAATCCTTATGACTTCTATGAAATGATTGTTAGTAGAGCCTTTTACCATGTTCTTTCACATTTATTTTAGTGGTAGCAAAGGCTTAAAGAAGAAAACTGGGAATTTAGAGAGAAAAATCCTAGAATACACACTCACACACACAAACATAAATTTTGGCACTTTTTCCAAGAAATACGATGTGAAGGAAAAATGTTAATTTAAGAAAACGTCTAGAATAACATTTCAATTAAAGGTTGTTCCATGAAATATGCTTTCCTAAAGGAAATGTACAGTGTATACTTCTTTTCCATATAGAACAGTGTCTTTCTTCCAAAATACAGTCTCATCATATGTTTTTATATTTTGAGTGACAAAGAGTAGGCTTGTTTTACATTTTGATTATTCCTTTAGAAAAATCAAGCTGTTGCCATCACTTAGTAAAGGTTTGCAGCAAGTTTGCTTTCACCTACACTGAGAAACAATCTAACAATGAAGTTTCTTTACTTTTAATATCAAATGTCTAGAACACTCAATCATTGACCCAATCGCCAGCAAATATTTATTGAGCCCTTACTATATGTTAGGCTCAATCTATTAAAAAAATCTAGGGACTTCTGAGTCTGGGTTATTGGCAGTAGTTCTAAGATCATCTTAAGTAAGAAATTAGAAAATATCTCTAGAAAGTTGAATTCTCTATCCTAAATCCAATGGATTTATAAGAAAGCCACTGTGGCTCTAGGAGAAAAACTCTATTTATTAAATTCTTAATGAACCTCCCTCCATTTTCTTTTTGTCACTGGGTAGAGGAAAGGCAGCTTAACTTCATCAGTGAGTCAGCTGGTTAGAACACATATATTCTTAGGTGGACCCAAGGACACATGACAAAGAGACAACTGCTATTCCAAATATTTGCCAAGTGTGGGTGGTACTCCAGATTTTGAAAGTGAACAGTTCTATAATTTATTAATAATAAAAGTGTAACAACCAGAGTAGCTATAGTTTGTTAGACATTTTTTATGTGCAATTCACAAGCCCCTAATTATATCCTTTTCCTTGTTTAAAATCTGGGGTCCATTGTTTTCTTCCTAGGAATACTGAAGAAAGATTACACTTTTCAGATTGGATACGGTAGATTTGAAACCATGTACACACACAAACCTAGAATTACTGCCATTTTTCAGTGTATTGCTTAAACAACAAATTACTAACATCACTACCTGCACTGACATCCAATTTTTTATGTTACACATGTTTCTGTTTCCTAACGTCATCATTTTAGAACTAAGGAGCAATAGGGACATTAGGTTTCTTTCTCTCTCTCTCTTTTTTTCTATTTGTAAACAGAGAAAAATGTATAATTCCATTTTATTTCTAATTTTGAACATTCCTTACAATATGAAAATAATTTGTTAAGGCTACTTGGAAAAAAATAAGGAGGAAAGCACTACTTCCCTTGGAATAGCAGTATCCTCAGCTCAGGCAGATTATATATGATTCTTCATGTTAAGTCTCAGAAACAACCATTTGGACTTTAATTCAAGGGTCTCGTTTGTTTCTGAACTTCAATCCAACATTAAATATGATACAGTGTCAGGCATCATATTTTCACTCTGAAAATATTGGTTTTGAACATATTCTAATATATTGAATGGAATATTAAAGATTATGGAAGATAAGGATCACTTCATGTATACTAGAAACTGAAACTGTAATAACTTGTTACAAAAATATGAGTGTTTTAATCTTTCAGATACCACTGTACACAAATTTCATACATATTTAACAAAGATTTAAACAAATATTTAGTCAATATTAACAAATATTTGCTAAGAAGATTATCATTTGTTAAATCTGTTAAGTGATCCAGCTAAATAAATGGGTAATTTTTCAGAATATTTATATATGTCAAGCCTAGTATATAACACATGCAGTACAGAACATTAATTCTCCCAAGTGTCTCCACAGGTCAATGGAATAATAAACCCCAGTCATTCATTATAAAGATGGAATGCTGATGCGATTTTCTTGTGACTCTGAGCAAGACTTCTACCCTGAAAATATTGAAAGATTTATACTTCAAAGATAAATTATCAACACATAGATTATGCTTGCCAGTGTTAGGAAATGTGAAATAACAGTAAGGTAATGATCAGAAAACCATATTTCTCTATTTATATTATGTTACAGACATGAAAATAAACCCTAGGACTTAAAGAGAAATTCAGACAGAGTTAGAGCATTCTGTCTCTGTCTCTTTTTTCTGTTCCAATTTGTTTGGTTTTCACGAGATCCTATTTATGAGATATTCTGTAAGCCTTCATAATAGAATGCTTTTGTTTCCTTGACCTAGTGACATAAAAAGTAGATGAATATAAAGGATATGGTAAGGAGGGAGAAGAAATGTCATTTATTCAAAATAATATAAAATTTCTTGCTCTAACAGTTCAGAATTAATGATATTTGACACTAATTCTAGGGCTAAAGAAATCCTTTTTTTTTTTTTTAAGATTTTATATATTTGACAGAGAGAAACACAGCTAGACAGGGAAAACAAGAGGTGGGAGTGAGAGAGGGAGAAGCAGGCTTCCTGCTGAGCGAGAAGCCCAATGTGGGGCTCGAACCCAGGATCAAGACCTGAACCAAAGGCAGATGGCTCAGATGACTGAGCCACCCAGGCGCCCCTAAACAAATCCTTTAAAGGATGATAAAAAAATAAAGGGTCTGGTCACTTAACTTAATCATCATTTGTTACAAACTCAACGGTTCTGGCTATAGTGATAGACTACTTTTTTTAATTCTACAAAATGACACAAATAACTGTCTCTAATATATCCCCACCACCACAAGTGCTAGTATGAAACAATGTAATAAAGCCTTAATACTAGCATATCTTACTAAAACAGAAATTAAATAGATTTCTAAATCACTCCACATATTTTTTTAAAAATTTCTTAGCTTTTTAAAATTTAAATTCAAATTAGCCAGCATATAGTATTCATTAGTTTTGGGATGTAGAGTTTAGTAATTCATCAGTTGCATATAACACCTAGTGCTCATTACATCACAAGCCCACCTTAATGCCCTCCTTAATATCCAGTAGTTGTCCCATACCCCCATCCATTTCCCCAAATCCATGTAATTTTAAGTATATCGTATTCTTTTGACCTGCATTGCTATGGTAGTAGTTACCTGCTTATAAATACTCCTTCCACAAACATTTATCAAATATTTACAGTATGTGTTAGATATATCGGTAGTCTTAGCAGTGCATGGCTTAATTCTAACCCAGGATCTGTTTTTTCAAATAGACTTATATTCTTTGAAAGCAAAATCACTGTCAGTAGAGTTCTTGCCAGTAACAACTCCCCAGAGAAGAAGATACTTGAACAAAATTTTGAGAACCACTATTGGTAATTACAGTATTAATAACAATTACACTATTAAGAAGGAAGAGAAAAAGAAGAAGAGGCAATAGAAAAGGATTGCGAATCAGCAGTATTCTCTGTTTATTTTTTCATTTAATCTTACCATAGCTTTACAAAGGAAATAACATTATGGATCCCATTTTACACATTAGAAAGTCAAGATGCAAAAGTACTAGCATCAGTGTGTTAACTTGATCAAATTCCTCCAAGAAATAGAAGTCAGTGGGTGGAGAGTGGTAGATAAAGGAGAGAGAGCCATCTACAGTCCATCATTATGTGGCACTGGATATGTATATCTGGATCTTGGAAGCCAGGGCTCTGTGTCATAGACACAGATTTAGGAGTCCTTGACTTATATGTAGCACTCAAATGTTTGAACATATATAAAGAGGACAATAAAGAAGAAAAAGATGGGTTGAGTAGAATACTTAAAGAAAACAGAAGGAAGAGTATTATGAAAACAAACAAAGGAGGAAATGATGTCAAGAAAGAGTAAAGTGTTAGATTCTGCAGGAGAAATGAAATAGGGTAAGAAGGGAAAGTACACAATCATTTGAGAACTTGGGGTAGGGGAGTATTTCTAAACTCATAGAATTGAGCATGTGGTGGGGCAAGAGCCAAAGCTCAGATCTCTGGAAAGAAACAATGGATGTGTGCATTCTGATGTTTATAGCAGCCCAACTATGGAAACAGCCCAAGTGTCCATCGAATGATAAATGGATACAGAAGAGGTGGTATATACAAACAATGGAATATTACTCAGCCATAAAAAGAATGAACTCTTGCCATTTGCAATGACATAGATGGAACTAGAGAGTATTATGCTAAGTATAAAAAGTCAGTCAGAAAAATACAAATACCATATGATTTGACTCATATGTGGAAATTCAGAAACAAAACGAGCATATGGGGAAGGGGAGAGAGAGAGAGAGAGAAACTAAGAAACAGACTCTTAACTATAGAGAACAAACTCATGGTTACCAGAGGGGAAGTGGACAAGAGGATGAGTTAAATAGGTGACAGGGATTATGGAGGGTCCTTGTCATGATGAGCACTGAGTATTGTATAAAATTGTTGAATTATCACTTTGTGTCACCTGAAACTAATACACTGTATGTTAACTAACTGGAATTTAAATAAAATCTTTTTAAAAAGTGACAATAGATACATGGAGTGAAAACTTCTGTCAAGGAACTTGGCTATAAAGGAAAGAATATGGAAGTGAGAGCAATATAAGATACAGGAAAGATATTTTATGTTTTTAAGATATATATGTAAATATGTTTCTGAAATGAAGATAACTGAGTAACTCCCAGTAACAAGTGAGATTTGAGATGGAGAAAGGAGGTGACTGAGGACCCTGGGTGGCTCAGTCATTTAAGCAGCTCGGGTCATGATCTCAGGGTTGAGGGATTAAGCCCTGAGCCCCAGGTGCTCTGGCTCCCAGCTCAGCACGAAGCCTGCTGCTCCCCCGCTCCTCCCCCTGCTCATGCCCCCCCCTAAAATAAATAAATAAAATCTTAAAAGAGAGAGAGAGAAACAAAGGAGGTAACTAATTTAGGAGGTTGGATATTACGGGGTTCAGAGCAAAGATGGAGCAATTAGGAAAAGCTGGCAAAGAAGAGCCTCTGAAATAAATGTGGGTGAGTTAAGCCATAAACTAAATCACGAAACAAACATACTGGAAAAGAGTATTTATACTTCATATTATGAAAAACTAATCTCCCAATATATACAGGGCTCCTTAACCCCACAGAAGTATGACCAACAATCAATAAAAATGGGCATATGATAAAAGTAGCCAGTTTACCGGAAAGCAAATAAACCAACATATAAGAAGATAATTAATCTCACTCATAACAACAGATATGCAAATGAAGATATACACAGATATTTATTTTCACTCATCAGATTGTCCAAAAATGCAGTTTGGCAACTTTGAACATTTATATTACTGTCACAACCTTAAAGAAGAAAAATTTGCAATATATACATATTATAAACATATTTACCCTTTGAACCAACAATCCCACTTCTGGGAGTCTGGGAGTTTATCTCATCTTGAACTTAAGAAGAGCTTGATCTTTCAGGATTCCCTTTTTTTTTTTTAATATTTTGTTTATTTGGCTTTTCAGATTTTCAACTTCTTGAACTCAAAAGTTCCATGTCATTTGAAACATTTGTTTTTTAATTAGAAAATTTGATATTACTCACAAAATAACATGTATACAAGGTTATTTCTTGCACATTGTTTGTAATATAAAAAATTAGAATATATCAAGTATCCATCAATATTGGACTGAGTAAATAGCTCATGGTATGGACTATGTAGTTGTAAAAAAGAAATATGTATGTATGTACATATACATATACACACACAAATATATAGTCTGTGTAGTGAAATATAATCACAGTATGTGATATAGAGTGCCCTAGGATAGATTTTTAATTTAAAAGAAATACGGTGCAAGACAATGAATATAGTAGCCTTCAGTTGTGAAAGAAAAGGGGGAAATAAGAATATATATTTGTATTTACATGAAGAAATACAAGCCAGAAACTAAAAGCTAATCCCTACCAAAAAGGGCAAAAAAGGGAAAAGATATGAGAATGAGACTTCTCAGTATCTATCTTTTTATAATATTCTGATTTCTGAACAATTTAACCATGTTAGCTATTAAAAAAACTAAGAGCATTGAAAGAAAAATAAAATTTACTGTTTGCACTCCTTTTTTTCGTGATTAATTCAGCAAATACTGCAGAAAAGCTGTTCCCAGCCATGATGCTCTGAAACATTTTGCCTCTATCAGATATGAAGTACTATATATAATAAAATACTAAGGTTAGGGATGATTTTTTAAAATAAATTATAGTAAAGCCAATGTTTTCCCTATTACTCTCATGCAGTTACTATGCAATGTACATTCTTGAGTAAGAGAGAAATAGGAGTTATTACATAACAGCTTGCTAGGAATTTGGAAGTACAGTACAACAGCCCTACCCTTACACACAGGGGATCCTTTGCAAGACCCCAGTAGGATGTCTGAAACCAACCATAGTACCAAACACTATATATATTATATTTTTACACTGTACATACATGTACACTCCTATGACAAAGTCAAATTGCTAAGTTAGGCACAATAAGAGATTAACAATGACTAATAATAAAATCGAACTATTACAACAATATACTATAATAAAATTTATGTGGTCTCCCTCTTTCAAAATATCTTACTGTATTGGACTCACCCTTCTTATGAAGATGGGAGACGACAAAAGCCCTAGATGATGAAATGAGATGATGTGAATGACGTAGACACTGCGACGTAGAGTTAGGCTACTATTGACCTTTTGATGATTCGTCAGAAGGATCATCTATTTTCCAACTGCCGTTGACATGGGTTGACTGCCAGTCACTGAATCCGAGAAAGCGAAAATGCAGATAGACAACTTTACTTTCCACCGCAATTGGCTCCAGGGCACCTTGTGAATGTGACTCGCATGTGAGCCCTATGGTCGCGTTTTATCATAGTGCAGCAACAAGTTTAACAAATGCTGTTCTAGAGTTCAAATAAAAAATGTTTAAAATAGAAATCTCAAATTTGTATCACTCTGTTAACAGGTGAGAGACAATTCCTAGGAATTTCTACCCTCAAAACAGTAAGTGGAACGGCTTACCAATAATACATTACCTGGAACCCAAGAAGAACCCTGGCTGCCTAGTTCCCTTTTGCTCAGATTCTGAAGTTCTTTTTTTTTTTTTAAGATTTTATTTATTTATTTGACAGAGAGGAACCCAGCTAGAGAGGAAACACAAGCAGAGGGACTGAGAGAGGGAGAAGTAGGCTTCCGCAGAGCAGGAAGCCCAATGTGGGGATGATCCCAGGTCTCCAGGATCATGACCTGAGCGAAAGCAGTCGCTCAACCAACTGAGCCTCCCAGGAGCCCCAAGATTCTGAAGTTCTTTGATACAGAAGACCAGCTCTTTGGAAATATATTTTTTCCTTCTTAAGGAGAAGGATATTTACATTTGAAACCACAAAATTCCACAAGCCAAATAATTTTTTTTCAGTCTCTATCCAAATAAATCTAAGGGAGAGAAAAGAATAATTTTTCATGAAGTTATTTGTATATCAATCCCAAAGAGCCCAATCAGTCTGCTGCATATAGTTCTCAACTAGTGAAAGTTCTGCAGCATTTTCCTCTAGAAAGTAAAATAAGTAAACAAAACCTATTGCAGTGTCTTTGATGGCTTGAATTCTAGACAGTCTTAGTTTAGAGCTATAAGTTACCTTAGCTCTGTATATCCAAAACCTAAAAGAAACTGAACTGTGTAAATAAATAAATAACTGTGAATTTACCCCTGACCCAATGGAAAAATTGACCTACAGCCCCAGTTCTGATATGGTTCCTTAATCAGGAAAATTAGGGAGTTGGAAGTATATTGAATCTGTAGCTCTTGCTGCCTTGAACATTCTGATTCCTCTTCCTCTTGGCTGGGCTAGGAAACAAAGCTGCATTTTCAGGTTTCCTTACTCTGAGACCAATACCTCAAATCACACTACTCACTGGAATAGACAAGAAAATCCAAGGCTTAAACTGTACTATCTGCCAAGAAGAATTCTCAGAAACATATTCTTGAATGTATGGGAGCCCTCTACAATGCAGAGCTCTGAGAGATGAGAATCTTTTGTCCCAATACTTCCTGAAATTCAGAAGCATTATCACTGTTTCATAGTTCAACTAAGCAATATAAGGTTTCATTCCACAATCTAAGTTGAGAAATACTGTATGAAAAAAAAAAATCGAAGTAGTCTAACAGTGTTCCTCTAAGGTGGTCTGCAACTTTTGCCCTTCCTTAACTGAATATTGAAAAATCTGAAAAAGCACAGCTCCAAGAAAATAGGTTTTATCTCTTTATTAACTTGAGATGTTTCTTCCAGGAAGGAGATATTGTTGGCAGAAAATAATAAAAACACAAGAGCTTGTGCTATGTGCTGAAAGAATTGCTCTTGAGACGATAAAGGGGAAATGCAGGTAAGGACCGTCAAGATGCAGCCTACTTGCTTTTTTTTAATTTAAAGAAAATTGTGTTTCCATTTCATTCCTATCCATCTTGGCTAGGAAGTATCTGTCAACCCAGAGATCTAGAAGCTCCAGTGAAATAATGTACACTTAATTACTTTGGTGCCCTTTAGGTATCTAATGCATGCCATCGGTGATTGCTCTGTCATTTTATCACTGGGAGGTACAAAATAATAAGTCCATCTTCAAAAGACATGGTTTTAACAAGACTAATATTTTTACTTTTAGTATCCAGATACTGGAATAAAGGAAATTGCTAACTATAAAGCAGAAATGTGCATACATTTTAGTCACTGCAAGCACTAAGTCAACTGAGGTGTTTCTCTCAATGCTGCATTTTAATAGAACCAAATTTACCTGAAATAGGAACCTTTTAATAGTCATACAGTTAATGGAAAAGGAAGAAATTTCTTGGGCCATCTCTGTGCCAAAAGGTCCACTGAAACCAGAATTTTAAATAGTTCACCTATTTTGAGACATATTTTATCACATTTAAACATTTATCAAGTCAAAATGCATCTTACGGGGCACCTAGGTGGCTCAGTTAAATGGCCAGCTCTTGATTTCAACCCAGATCATGATCTCAGTGTTCTAATTCATCTGCTTGTGGATTCTCAGTCTCTTCCTCTACCCCTCCCCCTGTGTGCTCTCTCTCTTTCATGAATAGATCAATAAATCTTTTTTTCAAAATGCACCTTATATCAGGTAGTATGTAATTGGCAGTGTTTTCTCTTTTCCTTTCTCAATGGTATGTAAGGTAACACCACAACTCTGTGATCATGAAGAATGGTAAATTACTGATTATTTTGTTGTCTCACGTGGTAAAAGCCATTCATAAGAGAGCATTACTTATTTCATGGATTGGGCCAAATAAATAAAGCATTAAATCAGCATATATTTTCTCCAGGCACCAAAGGACGCTAATGGCAAAGCACACAGTAAAAACCATAACATTATCCTGTGGTAAGCTGAATAATGTCTTCCAAAGATGGGCACATCCAGGACCCCAGAACCTTTAACTATGTTGCCTAAAATGACAGAAGGGATTTTGCAGATGTGATTACATTAAGGCCCTTGAGATAGGGAGGTTATCTTGGACTATCTGGGTGGGCCTAATATTCTTAAGGGTCCTTATAACAGGGAGGCAGGAGGATCACAGCGAAAGATTTAAGGACAGAAGAAAAGGTTGGAGTGATATACTTTGAAGAAGGAGGAAGGGACCATGAGCCAAAGGATGAAAGGATCCTTTAGAAGCTGGAAAAGGTAAGGAAATAGATTTTTCTCTTAACCCTTCAGAAGGAACGTAGCTCCGTGACACCTTGATTTTAGGCTGTGAGATTTCAGATTTCTGACCTCCACAACTATAAGATAAGTACACTCATGTTTGTTTTAAGCCTGCATGTTTGTGTGATTTTTTTTTTACAGCAGCAACAGGAAACTAATATAGTCCTCCTAAGAAACATGCTCTGAAAAATACAAAATATTTTTTACACTCCTGGTTAGTTTCCAGATACATACACATATTGGTAATTCCATTTTTGTTTTATAAAAAGATGCAGAGTTTAAAAAAAGATGGAACAATAGATTCATAGAAGGATGGGTAGATTAGTGGGTATATAACAAAGCAAAAATAGCAACATGGTAATTATAGAATCATGAAGTATGGGTGTTTGCTGCATAATTTTCCTTTCAACATTCTATATATATATATTTTAACACTTTGTCATAAAATATTAGGAAGGGTAAATGATGCACATTTGAAGGCATTAAAATAGAGATGATGCCATTCTTTAAAAAGAAAAAATAAGCTTTTAGCCGAGTGACTCTGTGAAAGTATAAACCCCTTCTTGGCTTGTGCTGTATAATTGGGTTAAATCACAATTTTTATATTAGTCCTAATTTCCATTTATGGGTTTTTTGTATATATAAAGTAGAAAACTTCAATGGAAAACGGGTTCTTTTTCTTCATTAAGAGTAATTTTTTATTAGAGAATAACTTTTAAGATGGTAAAAGAAATCACATGGATCATTTCACAACATGTACTGAAGGATATGCTTGTTGCCATTCCTATGTCAGCAAAAGAATTATGAAACAGCCTTAATATTTCCCAGTCCTGGGAAAAAATGTGAAGTACAAATGTGCTTCTAATTCTCTTCTGCTGCTCCACCAGTCCCCACTCTCTTGACTTCTCCCTCTTACTTTCTCTCTCTACAAAGGAACTTGTTCCGAATCAGTTGGAAAATTAACACCCAGGTTGTTCTTTACCAAGATGGTTTTGTTTTGGCAGGCTTCTCTCAAAAATTTTAGTGCCTTTAGTTCCTGTGGTGAATGAATAAATAATGGCAGAGTTCCAAGTCCTATGATGTGCTACAAAGTATCTGTGAATCTCCAAAAGATGAAGCTGGACTTGCTTCCAAAATCAGGTCACAGGGTTAGCACTACAGCCTATACATGGTGAACAGTTATGCTACCTGGTTAGTAAGAGAAATCACATAGGAACTGTAGACTATTGTTCTCTGATTATTTCCATATCTTTGGATTCCCAGTTATGCACATAGTCCACAACACTGCTTATGAAATTTTAGGAAAAGTAAATCACAATTAATAAAAATAATAACGTATAAAACTTTTATCCCACTTTTTTTTTAAGATTTTATTTATTATTTGACAGAGAGAGAAACACAGTGAGAGAGGGAACACAAGCAGAGGGAATGAGAGAGGGAGAAGTAGGTTTCCCACTGAGCAGGAAGCATGATGTAGGGCTTGATCCGGAACTCTGGGATCATGACCTGAGCTGAAGGCAGAGCTTAACGACTGAGCCACCCAGGTGCCCCTACCACACTTATATTTCAATTGGTTAATTGTATTTAATTTTTTTCATATTCCCACAACTTGTTTCATTGTATCTATTATCCTCTTAAAATTGCGTATAACCTATAGTAGAAGATCTTCAAAAATTAGCCAATTAAACAAAAGCACAGACCATTAAGTTACTTAATTGTTTGTTCAATGGACTTTGCCAGTTTACTTTAGATTATCCTATTTTAAAAATTCACTTAGATGTACTGCCAATATGGAAAGTGCTCTGCTTGATTTCAAGTAGAAACCATACTGTTATTATACCTCTTTGATATCATCCTTGATTACTGTTGATAACATTTTTCTCCTTTTAGTTTTTAAACTGAACTCCTCCAGGAAAGCCTATCATATATTTTCACCTTCTTTATCAGTAACGTAAAGAATAGAGTCCTCTCTCTCTCTCTCTTTCTTTCTTTTTAATTGCATTGGATTAGATTCCTCAGCTGAGCCCGAAGTGCTACTCAGCAATTCTTTTATTTAACTCTAATTGATTCCCTATTGCACTTGCCACAGCAACTGTTTGAAAATGCATCTCAAGACTCCCAACCCACACCTGTCACTCTTACTCTCAGTAAGTGATTTTGCCATCTACCTAAATCCAAAAGACTGACCAAAGCCCTCTGAAGGAAATTCCTATTCTGGTATATATCCATCATTTGAAATTTTCTTGGAAACTGATTCTTTCTGATTCCTACATGATCTGAAGGCAAGAATGTCATTTCCTTCCAAGAATAAATCTTCCACTACCTAAAAAAAAAAAAAAACCCTGCTTCACTTGTAATATTTACCCTGTACAAGCAAGAAACAAGGTTGATTTTTTTATTTTTATTTTTTTTTTGAGAGAGAGAGTGTGCGAGCGAGCTGGGGAGGAGCAGAGGGACAGGGAGAAAGAGAGTCTTCACAGCAGAGCCTGAGGAGCGCTGAATCTCACCCCCTTGGATTATGACCTGAGCTGAAATTAAGAGTTAGATGCTTAATCAGCTAAGCTGGGCACCTGGATGGTTCAGTTGGTTAAGCGACTGCCTTCAGCTCAGCTCATGATCCCGGAGACCCGGGATCAAGCCCCACATGGGGCTCCCTGCTCAGCGGGAAGCCTGCTTCTCCCTCTCTCACTCCCTGCTTGTGTTCCCTCCCTAGCTATATTTCTCTCTGTCAAATAAATAAATAAAAAAAATTTTTTTTAAATCAGCTAAGCTGCCTAGGCACCCCAAGGCTGAAATACTTTAACCTAACTTTCCTGAAAGCTAGAGAGTAATGAAAGAGAAAAAATTCCAAGGAAGTATGTGTAACTGGAGGATCTGATTTGCAATACAATTGACTTATCTTCAGTTCTTGGCCCACGACAAGGTGCCATCCTCTTGGTTGCTCTCCTAAGGCAATAGATTGTTATCCTAAGGAAGAGGCACCAAGACACTGGAATGCAAAGAGTGATAAGTATGTCTTTTCTTGACTTCCTGGGAGCCACCTTCAGAGTATTTTCTTTCCTTCTTGGGATGGACACTAGGAATCCACTCTACCATGAAAATTACTGTGCGTTCTAGCTACATGGATTTTTTGCTCAAGTTCTATAAATACCTTCCCTAACCCAATTTATAGTTGCTCTTCATTCCTGGGGTATATTTCTTCTGCTTTCCCTTCTGTGAATTATCTACCTATTCCTTAATACAATTCCAACTTTCATTTCTTCCACATGATCTTTCCAGGATCTCCTTGTTCTTTAATTGCACTTATTTGTTTTTCCTCTAATACAGATGAATCTTGGCTCATAGGGTATTTGTTAGTTGTGTATTTGGCTGCCCCTTTCACTGGACTGAACTCTTGGATAGTAAGAAATCTACCTTTTTTATAATAATACCAAGAATTTTACATAACTTACTATTATAATTTATACTTCCTTTCTTTGTCCTTTTAGGCTGCTTTAACAAAAACACTATAGACTGGGTAACTTATAAACAACGGGAAGTTATATCTGAAGGATGGAAAGCCCAAAATCAAGGGGCCATCAGATTCCATATCTGTGAGGATTTGCTTCAGAGTTTATGGATAGTGGTTTTCTCACTGTATCTTCACCTGCAGGAAAGAGCAAGGGAGCTCTTTGAGGTTTCTTTTTATAAGGGTTTTTATAAGGTTTATTTTATAATCCCATTAGTGCCCTCATGATCTAATCACCTTCCAAGGGTTCCCACTTTCAAATACCATCACAATGGGGATTACGTTTCAACATATGGATTTTTCGAGGACACAGTTAGTCTATGGCATTCCGGTCACCTAAGTATCAGATGGGCTGCTGAGCACTTTCAAAGTGTTATCTCATGTAATCTTTACCACAACCTTAAGAAATAGGTTCTCTTGTTAGCTCCATTCTACAAATTAGAACTAGGAGAAAAGAGATTCGGATCTAAGGACTGAGCCAGGCTTTATGGGTAAGCATTTACCTCCAGGAATCTTGCTCTTGTCTCTTACCCAACCCCCACAACAATCGTTTTCACTTATAAGCACTTCATAAATGCTGGTTGATTTTAGTATTGAATTGGTTTTTCCATTTAAAGCAAGATAAGCTTTGGCTCTCAAGTGTATTATATGAGAAAGAAAGAACTGGCCTCTAAAGTGCATCACAAAGCTTGTTGCAAATCAGAGACCTCAACTCACAATTTATAGGAAAAGGTATGGGTTAGGTTCATTTGGAATATCCACGTGAGGGTTATTGGCTCTTAATTTAAAAAAAATGTTTCATGGGAAAATAAGTAAAAGCCAAGAAAACATGTGAAGCCACTTACATTTTCTTTACACACATATTCATGCACAACTAAGTTATGTTACCAAACCTGATTGAACAGACTGTTACCATAACATGTCACCATTTATTTAACCCTTTCTTTGAAATGAATCGTCTCTAATGTGATATTCTTGATGAATAGCATTCTTATTCTGTTGGCTAATACAAAATTAATTGTTTTTCTTAATAAATATAAAAGATGGTCCAGATTTTTGATGGATAATATGTAAAACAAGTTGCACCCAGGCAGGAATAAGTTGCTAATGAAACTCTCAGCATATTTGAACCTAGAGATTCCAAGACCAACTGGACTTTTTGTATAACTGAAAGCATTTTTCTTTCTCAAGTAACTAGGGAAGTGCATAATATCAAGACAATAGCTAGCAAGTCAGTCCACCCAAATTAAGCTTATGAGACTAGAATATAAATATATATAAACAAGAAACAGTAAAGCATTTTATTGGATGGGATATTATAATTCCATGTCAAATATTTTTTAAATATCTTCTTATATCCCAGTTGTTTCCACATAATTGTTTTTGTTTTCCTCTGAGTACATTTTATGCAAAAGTCAAATTGTGAATACTACCATATTAGCTGCTGCATAGAAAAAAAAATTTCGTTCTGATTTATGGTAGATATAAGAGATGAGAAGTATTATATCCTCTTCTTTAGCCCAGTCCAACACCACTCACCTTTTCCTGCTGTGCCTTACTTGTGCAAATACAAAAATGCAATACAAATAAGAAATCCTAAACACTGCTTTTGAATTCATATGGTTTGTATTTTATTGACTTTTTAAAATCAATTTCTTCCTCTCCTTAATATTAGTAGCTCAGCACATTAATTTAAGAATACTGTGCCCTGATAGATAGTCTGGATCTCAGCAGGATTTTCTTTCTGCTAGAAGCATTGAAATGTGGGATGAGCTATTATGTTTGGGAGGGTGGTCCAGGGGAGAATTTAGGGTGAGGGGAAGGGATTTCCAGGGGAAAAAAAAAAAAAAGATATATATATATAATATATTATCATGAAGCATTCTTTAGCCTGCAAGCATTTATGGGATAATTTTCATCCTTAAAAGATATTTTTGAAGATTTCCATGCTTTCTTATTGCCAGCAATGTTTTCTGTTGAATTAGGATAATTTCTGTAATTGTGTACCTCAGAAAAGCAAGATAAAAAAATAGAGAGTTTGGCACATTTTTTCTAAGATACCAAATTAAACAGAATGACAGCCTGGTTAAGGCCAGAGAAAAGTAGCAAGTTTTGCACATGCCCTAGCCTCAGATACCCTGGCATATATTCAGTTATATGGATGCAGTTTATGTGCTTAAAACAAAGATCTTTGTGCAACAGTTACATAAAACATGATAAAAGTAATCAGAGTTTACTGACAAAATACCTAAGGGAGTAGGATTTCTTTTAAAAATGTCTAAGTTAAAAGTAACTTTTGTCAACTATATGAAGAACAGTGCATGGGTGCAAAAACATTCCAAGTTTTCATAAAATGAACAATGTTGACTTTTGTTTAAGGAAACAACAAATTTGAAGGACCAAAAAGCAGGGCAGGGCATAGAATGTTGATGTTGTTAACTAGTTTCATGAAATAAAAAGTTTTAAGATAATATTAGACTATATATATATTTTTTATATATTTCACAGATTTCATTATTCAAGTTTCCTCACATGGTACAATTTCCTTTAAAAATGTGTTTTTGGGGGCGCCTGGGTGGCTCAGTTGGTTAAGTGACTGCCTTCGGCTCAGGTCATGATCCCAGAGACCCGGGATCGGGATCAAGTCCCACATCGGGCTCCCTGCTGGGCAGGAAGCCTGCTTCTCCCTCTCTCACTCCCCCTTGCTTGTGTTCCCTCTCCGGCTGTGTTTCTCTCTGTCAAATAAATAAAATCTTTAAAAAAAAAAAAAAAAGTGTTTTTGTTGAGGGTTGCCTGGGTGGCTCAGTTAGTTAAGCATCTGCCTGCCTTTGACTTAGGTCATGATCCCAGGGTCCCACACCTGGCTCCCTGCTTGTGGGATGTCTGCTTCTCCCTCTCCCTCTGCCCCCACCATACCCCCCCCCGCTCACACTCTGTCTCTCCATCAAATAAATAAATAAAATCTTTTTTAAAAATGTGTTTTTGTGGAGACTATTCAGATTTATATCCCCATGAGATTTAAGCAAAGGCTGAGAAACTTTTATTAATGCCTAAAATATGGTTTATCCTCCTGCAGTGACATGAATGCCAAAAAAAAAAGAACCAGATATTGCATTTTTCATCAAATATTGAAATAGAGATTATCTAGTAAATGCAATTTTTTTTTCCAGGAGCTTATGGGAAGTGATTTGTATGCATGTGACAGCTCTTTAAGCATCCTTCAATGTGTGTGTGTTTATATTTGCACATATTTTAAACAAAAATGTCGTCCTACTTTCAATGTCCTAGGCCTCAGGCAAACTGACCAGAGCTCCTCCACCATCTAGACATCACTCAGCAGGCCATGAGAGGCCATGTAAAACACGATGACTTGACAATCAGAAAGCAGACACCCATGACCACATACTCTTGTTTCCCCCCTCTCCTGCTGTCCTTGGCATTCTTATATGTCATTCATGTAAAAATCTAAGCTTATTCTTCTAGAAATTCCACAGGTTTTTAATCATCTACCTATCCAATAGTGAACACCTGCTTACCTACTTTCTCACAAAGAAGAGTCTGCCTTCTGCTTCTCATGAGCCTGTCACCTTGACAACCTTCTGTGCTTCCCCTGTTTCTTCCCAGTTATGTATGAATTCCCAGCTGCCCAATATAGTGTGAGAGATGACAGTATTTCATGTTGTATGAATTTCAGTGTAATCCTAGTGAGAATATAAAAACAAGAGGATATGGGTTAAAGCAGCAGTTCTCGAAGGTTTTGGTCTCTGTGTCCCTCCATACTCTTAAAAACTGTTGAGAATCCCGAAGAGCTTTTGTTTTTGTGAATAATATCTACTGATATTGTTTGTATTAGAAAGTAAAACTGAGAAATTCTAAAAATATTTATTAATTCATTAAAAAAATAACCATTGCAGGGCGCCTGGGTGGCTCAGTGGGTTAAAGCCTCTGCCTTCAGCTCAGGTCAAAATCTCAGGATCCTGGGATCGAGGTCAGCATCAGGTTCTCTGCTCAGCAGGGAGCCTGCTTCTCTCTCTGCCTGCCTCTCTGCCTACCTGTGATCTCTCTCTCTCTGTCAAATAAATAAATAAAATCTTACAAAAAATAAAAAATAGCCATTGCAAACCTATTACATGATAACATTATTAATATATTTATGATACCCTACATTTTCCACAGTGAAAGAAATTCAGTGAGAAGAATGCCATTATTTGCATTTTGGCAAAACTGTTTAATGTTTGATAAGAGCCCAAAGTATATGTAAGTTCTTGATTCCCTTATCTGCTTCTGCGATTAATCATTTGTGGTATCACTTGTCATACAGATTCTGGAAAACACTCTCTACTTATGAGTGAAAGTGATGAAGGAGAATACTGCTTGCAAATTAACCTCACTGATTGTGGGTTCTTTCATACTTTGTGTGACATAACTGTGAAAACATCTCAGCATCCCTCAGCTATCCCTGGATTTCACTGTAGGCATTTCTGGAATAAAGGACCCTGAAAAAGAAATGATTCACCTCCTAAAGGTGAATAAAGAACAGAATCCTTCTGATGTAAAAATAATTTCAGCAGCTCTTCAATGATTACCTATTTCCAATATAATGTAAATATAAACCAAAAAGTAGGTGGAGAATTTATTGCATAATCACTTGGACAACTATTAAATTGAAATTTAAAGTTATAAAGTAAAAAAAATTTAAAAA
>PITA01002186.1:83659-126350 GCA_004023965.1 Spilogale gracilis
TCAACAGATGAATGGATAAAGAAGATGTGGTACATATATACAATGGAATACTATGCCTCCATCAGAAAGGATGAATATCCAACTTTTGTAGCAACATGGACTGGACTGGAAGAGATTATGCTGAGTGAAATAAGCCAAGAAGAGAAAGTCAAGTATCGCATGGTTTCACTTACTTGCGGTGCATGAGGGGTAACCTGGACGACAGTGGGTGAAGGAAAGTAAAGGGGAACTAGGGTAATCCAGGAAAAGAAATGAAACAACAGAGACTTTGGCCACAGAAACAAACTGAGGGACTTGGAGGGAGGGGGTGGAGGCATGGGAGAGCCTGGTGGTGGGTACTGGGGACACCTAAAGCGTGGAGCACTGGGTGTGGGGAATGGGCAGTGAATCTTGGAACACTGGGAAAAAAAAATTAAGTAACAATAAATAAATAAATAAATAAATAAATAAATAAATAATAAAAGATTCAAATTCTTAACACTGACTTAACGTGACAGGTGATTTTTGCTGAGACAAAACCACCCCTTCCAACATGAATGTATTACTCACTGTTCTAGCAGTGAGGTTTGTTCACATGTGTGTACTATCATGTGCCATGTGTGATACATTTCTCTCTCTTTCTCATTGGAACTCAGGTGCACAAAATTGGATGAATCATCATCTTCAGTGCACATTCTCATCATTGATCCATTCATAGTCCTCTTTTATTTATTTAGCCACTTATTTTTTACAATGTTATGTGCAACAGTAAACCCCTCACTCAAAATAAAACTTAGGATTCTGACAGTTTACTCTGACAATACAACCTCCTAGGGAATTGTCCCTAGGCCCCTCCTACCTGTGGCAACCTACATCCAAAATTCTGTACTTATGATCATTTTTGCCTTTTAAAAGATGACTTTAGTAAATATATGTAGTTTTATTATGCCTAAAATGGTTCATATATTTCTAAAAAGTACATATTTTATGTTTGATTGTTTTTAATTTCATAGAAGTCCAAACTTATTTTTTCCTTTAATATTATATTGCTAATATACTTTTACATGGTGCTATACCTTATTCATTTTTAACTTCTGTATTGTGCAAATTTTGTAGCAGTTTATACATCCACTTTTATATCAGTGGATATTGGGTTATTTCCTGTATCTTTCCTAGCAAGAACAATACTGCTTTGAACATTCTTATTCACATCTCTTATTGTACATACGTAAAGCAAGTCATTTCTTCTACCATTTTTCTCTATTCAAACAGCAGTAAAACCTGATGTTACATGCACTTCACTTGGCTCAAAAACATTATTTATGTAATAAAGAATAGAGCATTATTGAGCATTTACTATAAGGCAGACAATATTCTAAGATCTCAACACATATCAACTCCCCCAATATTCATACCAACCTTATGAGATTGGTAGTATCATTTTCTCTATGTCACAGACAAGGACACTAGCAACTAAAGGTTAGAATAAGTTATAAGAGATATTGCCAAGACTCAAACCCAGGCAGTTGGGTTCCAGAGCACGTTATTTAATTACAACCACGATTAATTCTTTTTCTTTAAAAAACAAAAATAACTTGTGACAAACAAAAGCAATGGCATTGCACGGCTGTCCTCAACTAATAAGGGGCCATCCAGATAAACCAGACAATTTTTACATCAATTGTTTTAAGTTAGAACTGAAATGAAAATGAACATTTTAAAATTTGTACATAGTTTACTGGACATTCTGAAAATATGTCTGTAAGACGCTAGTTTGACAAAAACATTGTCAAGGAAGGACTGGTTGGACCTTCTCTATATCTAGGACTTAAATCAAATTTATTGTAAGTGGTTTATATAAATGCAACTGAAAGTGGTACAACAATAAGATAATTTGCCAGCTCACAGATTTGGGCAGGATGTGGAGTAGTCAGATTAAAAAAAAAAAAGAAATGTTGCAGGAGAAACAGACAAATCTGCAGCAATAGTTGCAGACTTCAACACCCTTTCAAGAATGAATAGAATAAGTAGACAAAAAAAAATCAGCACGAATACATGAGTAAGGAAGAATTCAACAGCATAGTCAAAAGGATCTAATTGATAGATATAAAACACGCCATACATCAAATGTTCACATTAAAATCAACTGGTCTATCTTGCATTTTAAACTAATCTTTTACTGGAGCATGACTCAATAACATGAAGGAGAGTCATTTGAAAAATGTTGTTGGTTTAGTGAGTTATCCAAATCTTCCAAATGCTGATACATTTCATTGTGCAACAGAAAATATTACATGTTAATATCATCACTGACCTTTAAGAAAAGTCTTTCAGCAATGGCAAATACAATTTTCTAAAATTCTAATTTTTCTTCAAATTTTGTTATTTATTACTGACAAGAAATAGGCCCACATCATTTATTTTCTAGAAATATTTACCAAACACCTGACTAAATAATTACGTTTTCTCTGCCAGTAATTTTTTTCAAGTAAAAATGGTGTTGCATGGAAAACAGCAATTTCAGCTCATAACTTGAACAATTGCACAAGTGCCTTTCCTCATGACAGTAGTATTTGAGTATGCAGGAGTGCTTCATGAGTACTTTGCATTTGGTCGCATAGAACACAAAATAATGCGTATTCCAATATCAAATATAATAAAGTTATTTTTACCGCTACATCTATGACATTCTTAAGTAAAAATAGCATTTAAATTTTTATAATGTGAGTGTGTAGCTATAAAAAGACAATAATTACTAATATAATTTGATGCCCTCATTCATTTTAAGGCACCAGCACTTTTACACTGATTTCTTTGTGCCATTGCTACAAATGGCAACACAGTGAAAAGGGCAAATCATGTCTTAGTATTATTTTTAGTTTTCACTTCAAGGACCATGAAAGTGGGTAAGAGACCTCCAAGATTCTAAGGACCGCATTTTTGACAGCCACTGCTCTGTTAGAACAGATCTTTTGCTTCTTTAGTTCAGTTAGTGTTTCCAGCCTGCTAAAACATAATAGTTAGTAATCAATAAGTATTTGTTGGAAAAAGAATGAATGAATGAATGAATTATCTCTGTGAACACTTGGCTGAAATTCTTTACCATCCTAGAAATATATAAAGACTAATAATTTGGCCATAAATTAACTAATTTATCTTTTAAAATCATGTCTGACCCCTGAAAGCAGAAGAAAAAAGAAACAATTCTAGTTTGAAGTCTAGTATATAAAGTCAGATGCAGATAAAGGAGTATATATAATATGGGTACAAAACAGATATATCCACAAGGCATCATAGAAATGGTGGGGTTTTTTCTCTTCTCAAACTTCCATGCCAATCCAAAGGGAGATGGCAAAACACTTTTATATTATGATGATTCAGATGATAACTTCATTATAAAAAATATGGGTTCTTTGGTTACTTTAAAAGAATTTGTTAAACCACATTATCCCAGGGGAGAGACAAAAAGATGTCCATAACAATATTCCTTTGGCATGATTACTCAAACATTCAATACAATTATTATAATTATCTTTATTTTTATTATAGATTAAATGCCAAGAGATATCTATATGCAGTAGATTTTATTCTTTAATAAATTTTGTTCATATTTTTATTGTAAAACATGCCACTTCCTCACCTAAAACCTAGGAGAGTCAATTACATAAAATAGCTATAAGAATAAAAAACAAGGTTCAAAATCTTCTCCTTTGAAGGAGAATGCATCTACCATCACAGGCAGCTGTATAAGGTCAAGAACTTGGGATTAGAAGGAATGAAATCAGAGTCATAATCCCAGCACTATTCTTTTCCACCTCTCTAAGTCCTTGGGTGAGTTTTTTTTAAATCTAATCCTGAGTTCCCTCATGTGTAGAAGAGAAATTACAAAATTAATTTCATTTCAACGAATTTTTTGAGTTTCCAGTGCAGTAATACAAACTGTAAGGAAAGTCAATTGGTAATAATGTTTACTATTATTTTTCCGACCAAATTAAGTGTGACTGTCCCTAACCAATCTTAGCAATATTGGAAAAGAAAAACGGTTTTAATTATCAATATTAACCTAAAGGAAAATCCTTCTTATTTTTGATAATAAAGAATATTGGCAATTTAAGTAATCATTTTCCATGTCCAAACTGATGAGCTCTAAATCATGCATGTTCTAAGGCTTCCAATCAAAATAGGAAAAGAGAATTATAAGGGTCACAGTAGCATATGAAGAAAGGATTGATTGCAATTTAAAAACCACTGAAAAAACACCTATTGGACACTTAATAACTAGCTACTAAATATGACCGCATTAAGCTAAGATATTTTATTCTCCCCTTAAAATATGCTTTGCATGTAAACTATATCTATCATGCAGTCAATTATCTTCCACAGCATGAGATCATTCCTAACATGCTCATGAGAGTAATAATATTGTATCTTGTTTGTTTGAAAGTAATAGGTACACTAGAATAGTCTACCATACCAACATAACATTAATGCACCAGTGTTAAAAATATCTTTAAGTTTGTGAATTAGCAGTAGTGTATGAATGCTTCAAATGTGGTACTGATGCAATTACTTAGAATGTTAAATGCATTGGGAAATCTTTGCTTTTATTTTATTTTCCTCACAAATGCAGGAGAAAAAAGCTATAAGGATCATTTCTTGTCTTAGTTTAAGCACCCCTGTGGAGAGGATCCAAGCGTGATGTTTTCTTTGAAGTGAATGGAATATCTACCCTCAGATCAGCTCTGAGGATATATAGAGGAGAACAAGAAACTGGCTGAATGAAAACTGACATTAGCATTTAAATAAGGCTAGGCTTAAAAAAATTATGCATCAAAAATTACTAAGATTTGAAAACTAAGAATTTTTCAATCATCCTAGGTCAAACAATCTTACATTAGAAACAGGCCTTTCCTAAGTCTAATGCAAAGAGAATAACAATAGAAAATGTTCAAAACTAACTCAAAGGTTAGTTCAGAGATAGGGGATCTATATCATTTTGAAATATCCTGGATGTCAAGTATTCCTACTGTGGATACACATAAAAGTCTGGCACCATCCATGGATTGTAGGTGTTCCAAATCCTGGTTTCCATTCTGTATTTAATATTAGTAGACTGGAAAAGAATAAAACAAAATACAACAATAACAAAAAATCCACCATGAAACACTATTCCAGTTAAGAATTCAAGCATAAATCTTGCTGAGGTACACAAATACAGCATAAGAAATATAATCTTCTTTGAATGCAAAATGTATCTGCCATCTATAACCAAAATAGAAACCCAAATCAGTTATTTCAGCAGTATCCATCATCTATCAATCAAGAACTAGTATTTGAATAACGTGTTCCTGCTGTGTTCAGCTGAGTTTGTCATGGGTCCTGATTTTGATGTTGTTTTTTGTTTGTTTGTTTGTATGTTTGGGTTTCTTTTTTTTACAGATTTAATTTATTTTTGAGAAAGAGAGAGAGAGCATGAGTAGGGAGAAGGGCAGGGGGAGAAGCAGACTCCCCATTGAGCAGGGAGGCCCTTGCAGGACTCCATCCCCAGATTCTGAGATCATGACCTGAGCTGAAAGCAGACGCTTAACCATCGGAGCCACCCAGGCGCCCCTGATTTTGATGTTTATACATAAAAATATATCTAACTATAAAAGGCAATGTATGTTAAGCACCAAAAATTCTTTGATAGACGATCACAGTAAATTAAGACAGTCTGAAAAGGCTTCTAAACAATTCTTGTAGGATGAAGAGCATTTACCTGAGCAGGATAGAATGTTGGGGTCCTATACATAGAGGGAGGTACTGTAGCAAAGACCTGGAAACAGGCAGGAAAAGTGAGTTTGAAGATCGGAAGAAGACCAAAGGAACTAGGGAAAAGACTCCTATCAGTGCCTGGTTGAGAGATAAAGGAGGAAAGAAAGATTGGGATCAGAATGAAGAGATATCTCTCTCCAGATCTCTCATGGTAAGTTATAGACCTAAAGAATCATAACTGGAAGGGGACAGTGATGTTGATCAGGTCCAACTTACCAAGAAACCATTGATTGCCTCTTTGAGCATTTATGGCAAATTGTTATCCAGCCTCTGCTTGAAGAATGATGAAAAACTGATGGGCGTATTGTTCTGAAATTGAACTCTTCAACTTTCCTAGGTCTCTTGTCTTTTACCCCTGCGTACATTATGAATTCATACAATATGAATCCCAATTCATGTTCTAATGAATGACTGAATAACATACTTTTAATACTAGGAGACTTCAAGGAATAGAAATGGAAATAGCCAGAAGAGATATCATAGAAAAGGAGGACATCAGTGGGGTTTGGAAAATGGGTAGAACTTAGGAAGCAGAAAGGAAAGAGATGGATTCTAGGCAGGTCAATTTTTGGAGCAAAAGTTTCAGGGCAAAAAACATGAGTTAAAGAGAAAATACTACAAAGACACTCTTTTTGGCAGATTTTTCATTGAGAAGTGGTAAATGTGAAGACCCTCAAAAAGACACCAAAGGAGTTTGGATTTGTTGATGTAGACAAAAAGTTGAACAGTAAGTTCTTGAGTAAAATTAGCATTTAGAATGTGAGGGAAGCATGCTGAAAGTAGCATTTTTTAGGAAGATAAATTAATGGTAGTGGACATGATAGATGGATTTAAAGAAAAAAAATTGGAGGCAGAAACACTATTTCAGGGTTTCCAACTAGAAAAACAATAAGGATGAAATTACTGTAAATATTTGGTAAACAGTTTGGCATTGCCTGGTAAAGCGGTATGGCCCAATGATTCTGCTCCTTGGTATAGTCCCTAGAGAAAGTTTACATATGCACCAGAAAATATGTATATGAAATTTGCTGCAGCATTATTTGTATCAGTAAAATCCTGTAAGCCTCTCAAATATTCAGTAACAGTAGAGTCAATGCATTTTAGCATATTCATACAAAGCAATGAAAATGAGTGAATAGCTCCATCAATGTGTAAATACCACCAAAACATACTGTTGGCTGGAAAAAATAATTCACAAGAGAATTTTATGTATTATCTTGTTGATTTTATATATATATTTATATTTATATATCCATGTGCATGTACATAAATTCTCTTATAAAAATTTTATGTATTATCTTTTTTATTATATACATACATATTTATTTTTTAAATATATAATAGTATGTGTAAAATGTATAAATTCTCTTGTGAATGGTTCATGAATTTTTATAAATTTCATAAACATATAAAACAAATATATTTTGTTTAGGAACACATAAAAATGTGGAAAACATATAAGAGATGGTAGGAGAATTATAATAATGTTCAGGATAGTATTTGCTTCTGGGGAAAGGAGTGTATGACTAAGGAGAGTCTTCTGGAGGTTCTGGCAATATTATTTCTTAAACTGGGTATGTATATCTCGAGTTAATTTTGTTATTATTTAACACTATAGGTATATTTTATACACCCTTCAGTAGGTATGCTATACTATATTCCACAAGTTAAAAAGTTGGAAACAAATAATAGGGATTTGATCTACGGTGATCATAGTGGACATATAAAGAATTACATATGTGATGAGATTCACTATTCATTTGTAAGATTATAAGAGTTAATTTTGTACTAATAACACTAGTGTGGAGGATAAACTATGCAAACCAACAATGCAGTAACACTATTACTTGAATTTGGAATGAAAGGATAATACTTCTGAAAGTCTGTTGGATTTTTTGGACAAAGCATAGCTTGGTAGATAGTATAGAAGTCATGAGCTGCTGGAACGCCGGGGTGGCTCAGTTGGTTAAGCGACTGCCTTCGGCTCAGGTCATGATCCCGGAGACCCAGGATCGAGTCCCACATCAGGTTTCCTGCTCGGTGGGAAGCCTGCTTCTCCCTCTCTCACTCCCCCTGCTTGTGTTCCCTCTCTCGCTGTGTTTCTCTCTGTCAAATAAATAAAATCTTAAAAAAAAATTTTTTTTTAGAAGTCATGAACTGCTGAGTCATACTCAAATGTAGTCATCCACTCTGAAATATGATGCAATAAGCCTTTCCAAACATGAGGGGCAATATGTTGGCCTTCCATTCTGCTCCTCTTCTGTCTCACCAATTGTTGATACCTATTGTTGATTCTCTGACTAGTTATAAAAGTTCTCTTTCACTTTGCCCAATTATTGAAAATATTCCAAGGATATTTATGAAAAATGAAGACTTTGTCTCCCCATGGTATTATGACTTACAATAAGGCATACATACTTCTGTCTTTCAGATGACCAAAATATATTTCCCTTATTTTCATATGTGTCTGTGTGGTCTTCATCCACAGTTCCTGCCCCATAGCTCCCCAAACCCTCAGAATTTCCTGAGTAATAACAACGATTGCATCTTTCGTTATAATATTTGATCTCTTGTCCTCAGTTCCTCAAAATGCTTCAGAACCTTAAAGGTAAAATGAATCTCTTGTTACTCATAAAAAGTCCCTTTCCACCACAACTGGATTTATGTTAATTCAGTGATTTTTGGAAAGCTCCTCAGGATGGGGACTGGTTGCCAAGAGAACCAACTATGATCAGGCGTTGGAACTTTCACTCCCACTGCTTGACTTCTAGGAGGGGGCGGGGGTAGAGATTGAATCAATCACCAATGACCAATTAGTTAAATCAATCATGCCGATGTAATGAAGCCTCCATAAAACCCCAAAAGGTGGGGATTCAGAAAGCATCCTGTTTGGGGAACCAGAATATTTCCTTGTGCTACCATGCCAGGCCCCAACCTCCACAAGAACAGAAGCTCCTTTGTTTGGGATTCACCCTACATGCCGACTGTTGATTTATATTCTTTAACATCCTTTGTAATAAATCAGTAATCTGGTATTTGGGTTTCCTGAGTTCTTGCAAATTAAGTGAACCTAAGTTGGGTCATTGGAACATCTGATTTATAGCCAGTTGGTCAGAAGCACAGGTAATAATCTGGGCTTGTGATTGGCATCTGAGGTGGAGGATGGTCTTGTGAGAATGGGCCCTTTGTTTTTGGAATCTGATGCTATAATCTGATCTACCAGGTAGATAGTGTCAGAATTGAGTTGAACTGGGTTGAACTCTCAGACACCTCCTGAGAACTGCTTGTTGGTATGGGGAAGAGTCCACATAACACAAGTTGGATTTGGGATCCAGGAACCTAATATACTCTTCTTTCCCTCTCTCCCTTTTATCTTACTTTCTTCATCCAATATTTATTCAAACTAAATGTCAATTCCATACAAAGTGCTGGGAACTAAAGGTAAAGAGTCATGGGTCTTAGCTATCATTCACGATATAGTGGATATATTTTCAATTATTGTTGTAATAAATCCCCACAGACTTAGCACCTTGCAACAGAAAATTATTTTTATCTTATAGTTTCATAGGTCAGAAATCCAAAGCAGACTTCATTAAGCCAAAATCAAAGTGTGGCAAGGCTGAGTTCCTTTTTGAAGGCTTAGGGGAGTATCCATATTCTTGCTTATCTAGATTATCGACAGACTTCAGTATCTTGGGGTTGTAGGACTGGGGATCTTATATTCTTCCTGGCTGTTGACCAGAGCTCATTCTCAGCTTCTAAATCTGAGAATATGCATGTGCATTCTCTGGCTTCTAGCCCTCTTTATCTTCCAAGTTGGAAATGGCATTTAAGTCTTTGTCATTATGGCTTATCTCTCTGGCCTCTTCCTCCATCATGGAATCTCTCGGTCTAGCTCTCTGTCCTTCCTCATCCACTTTGAAGACCCATGTGATTAGACTGGGCCGACCCAGATACTCCAGGAAAATCTCCCCATCTTAATCACATCTGCAAAGTCTCTTGCCATGTAAGGTAACATATTTATAGCCTCCAGGGGTTAGGGTGTGGACATCTTTGGAAGCCATTATCCAACCTACCACAATGGGTTTTTAAAAAATTATAAAATAAAAACCAAAAGCCACATACTTATTAATGTGTAGCCATGGAGTGGTGATTAATGGTGCTGCCATGGTAAGAAAGGGTAAGAACTATCATTTGACTCAGTACATTTTTCTAATATTTTTATGGGAAGACAGAAATATGCATGAGAGGTGCAGTGTCTGACACATAGCCTTCAACAAATGAGAACTCTCTTGTGACCCAAATGCTGTCAATAATTCTACCCTCAGACGCCTTTCCTTTAGTACTCAAACAACCAGTCCTCCACCCTGCTGGACTGACAAGAAGGGCTGCCTTTTACTATGTTTCCCTTCCCAGGTAATTTAGGGGTCATTCAGTATTCCAGTCAGTCCTCAGATTCCTCCCTGCCTCTCCCTCTACACTGCTACCCCGGGTTGCCCTGCAGGGCTACCCAGATACCCCAGGAAAATCCCCCCACACTTGGACCCATTACCTGTACCCTTACATGACCATTCCCCTAACGACCATCTCCCTTTGGTTGTTCTGCTTCTGGGACCAAAGTGGCTCCACTGACAACAGTACACTTGACCAATCTCTGCCTACCTGCTTCAGGTATTCAGTTATTCAATCTCTCAACTGTCCTTTCCTGAGGAGGTTCAGGCCTTGATCTCAGGAGAGTAGAATATACACTGATGCCCCCTACCAACAGAAAAACCCTTCCAGAAAGGGCAACAGCAGTGTATCTGTCTGCCTTTCATCTCAAGAAAATCCTGGCATTCTAAACTGTTTTTTGTTTGTTTGTTTGTTTGTTTGTTTTTTGTAGCCATCAATACTTCAGAAACAAAGGGGTCTAATCCCAAAACGTTTCCTTGAATGCATTTTTATGCTTTTTTTTTCTCTTCATGAAATAATCTCATGTTATTTTTGAGGAAAACTTACAGTCTGGGCCAACCCCTCGCTGTGTATGGGGAAAGGCCCAGAGAGGAGAAGCCATACGCATGTTACAGAACTCAGTAGCAGTAAGTGCACAATAATGAGAACCAGGTATTCTGATTTCCTGTATACTACTTTGAAAAGGTTTTTTTTTTTCTGTTCATGATAAAAACAAAAAAGTTAACACCCTTATGCGGTTTTCTTGCTGTTAAATAGGACTGGAAAGTCTATGTCATTCTTTCCATATCGAGGGATTTTTCTTATTGAAACCAAATCTCTAATACCATCTAACTAAAAACCTAAAATAGAGATGCAAATCTACAGCTGTAAAATGAAAAGAAAATACAAATATAAGAAAGAATCTATTCATGTAGCAAATATATTTCAGTGTCAGTTTTCAAGTTACTGAAAAGAAACAGAATGCTATAACAAAGGATGCAGATTATGCTTTTTGAAAGTAACATTGATCTTTTTCCAACAATAAATGTATTACATACTTATTTTGAAAAGTCCAGGAAAGTTTAACACATCCTTTTGTAATTCAACAAAATTGAGATCATATACTCAAATATTTTCAAAGAATCTCTCAGTCCTTATGATTTCATTTACATGTACTAATCAGCCTTGTATGCTTTCTACTTGAAAAATATATAGGACTCCCACTTTTTATAAGGACATTGAATTAGTTCATCTGGTGAGGAATTAACTGAATTTCTTATTTCAAAAAATCTAAGCTCACGTGGCACAATGTTGGAATCACTGATTTCCAGAAATTACTGTGACTCAGTGGTTTTTCTAGCCTTCATCTCTACAATACCACCTTTATATACTGCTGGTAACCATACCAAATAAGGCAGTGAAGAAAAGCAGTATTTACTTTGATTTGACTTGACCTTGTAATCTCTACTGTCCAATAATCTCTACTGTCTAATAATACTATTAGTTTATTCAACTTCCCCAATATATCAGTTGCCTATCAACTGATTTCCTTCCTACATCCTCTTATTCTGCCTTACTCTCCCTTATCCCAGCATGCTGAATTGTATGGGGAACGTTTTTATGGCTTAAATATGAGATTGTTTATAAAAGTTACCATATATTTTTTCTGGTTAAATTATTCTTATTCCATAAGCATATTCAAAATATTAACTACTGATAATAACAAGATACACCCAGGAGGAACTGAAATACTTTCCTCGCCCATAACATGGGCTTGTATTCACCTTTCCATTTTATTCTTCTATCAGTGATTCTGTGTACTTGTTTTTGCCTTTGTACTATATAAATATTATTCTTGGGGGTCATTTGGGCTGGGTTTTACTTTTTGCTTTTTCCCCCTTTCTTTTACTTTTGATGGTCTTTTTGTTTATTCTTTTTATTTTTGTATCATATAAATCCTACTGTTGGGGCTCATTTTGGCTGGGGTTTTTCTTCCTTTTTTTCTCTTTTTCTCTCTATTTTTCCTTTCTTCTACCTTTTCAGTGGTGACTTCTGAATGCTCCCAAACCTATCAACAGGCAACTCTCCTGGATCATGGTTGATATATTCAGCTATACATCCCTTCAACCACCCGTCACCAATATGACTCAGAGGAGTAACAACAAATAGAAGAAAAACTCAGAGGCTGCAACCCCTGTCACAGAACTACTGGATATGGACACAAACAATATGACAGAAATGGAATTCAGGGTAGCAATCATCCAAGCAATGGCTAAGTTGGAAAAGACCATTAGTGGCAAGATAGAAGCTCTAAGGGTGGAAGTGGAAGCCAATCTGGCAGAGGTTAAAAATGCTAACAATGACATCCAATTTAATCTAAATACTCTAACAGCTAGGATAAGTGAAACAGAAGATCACATTAGTGATCTAGAAGACAGATTGATTGAGAAGGAGGAGCAGGAGAAGTCTTGGAACAAACAGCTAAATCCCATGAAAATACAATTAGGGAAATAAATGATGCCATGATATGCTCCAATATCAGAATTATTGGAATCCCTGAGGGAGTTGAGAGAGAGAGAGAGGGCTAGAAGATATAGCTGAACAAATCCTGGATGAAAAATGTTATAATCTGGGGAATGAAACAAATGTTCATGTTCTAGAGACAGAAAGGACACCCCCCAAGGTCAACGAGGATAGAAAAATCTCCAGATACATAATTGTGAAATTCACAAATCATAAATTCAAAGAATATGTCTTAAGGGCAGCTAGGGGGAAGAGATCCTTTACATACAGAGGGAGGACCATCAGAATAACGTCAGACCTGTCCACAGAAACCTGGTAAGCCACAAAGGACTGGCAAGACATATTCAGGAAATTAAATGAAAAAAAAAATGCAACCAAGGATAATATACCCGGCAAGGCTGACTTTGAAAATGGAAGGAGAGATAAAGAACATCCAGGATCGACAAGGTCTAGAAGATAAGATGACCAACAAGCCAGCACTATAAGAAATATTAAGGGGGTTCTATAAAAAAGGAATGAGCCCAAGAATGACAAAGAACAGAAATTTACAGAGGCAATCTATAGAAACAAGAACTTCATAGGCAACATGATTTCAATAAAGATGTATCTGTCAATAATCACTCTCAAAGTGAATGGCTTAAATGCTCCAATAAAATGGCACAGGGTTGCTGACTGGATAAAATGACAGGACCGTCCGTATGCTGTTTACAAGAGACACATTTTGAATCTCAAGGTACATTCAGACTGAAAGTTAAGGGATAGAGAACCATCTTTCGTGCCAATGGACCTCAAAAGAAAGCTGGGGTAGTGATCCTCATATCAGACAAATTAGATTTTAATCTAAAGACTGTAGTCAGAGATACAGAAGGACACTACATCATTCTTAAAGGGTCTATCCACCAAGAAGACCTAACAATTGTAAATATTTATGCCCCCAACATGGAAGTAGCCAACTACATAAGCCAACTGTTAAGCAAATCAAAGAGTTATATTGATAGACATACATTAATTGTCAGAGATCTTAACATGCCACTCTCAGCAATGGACAGATCATCTAAACAAAAAATCAACAAAGAAACAAGAGCTTTGAATGACACATTGGACCAGATATATCTCATAGAAATATTCAGAACATTCCACCGTAAAACAATAGAATACTCATTCTTCTCAAGTGCACATGAAATTTTCTCCAGAATAGATCACATACTAGGTCACAAATCAGGGCTCAATAGATACCAAAAGATTGTGATTATTTATTGCATATTCTCTGACCACAATGCCTTGAAACTGGAACTCAATCACAACAAAAAGTTCACAAGGAATTCAAACACTTGGAAGCTAAAGACCATCGTGCTCAAAAATGTTTGGATCAACCAGGAAATCAAAGAAGAACTTAAACATTTCATGGAAACCAATAAGAATGAAGAAACAGTGATCTAAAACCTATGAGATAGAGCAAAGGCAGTCCTAAGGGGGAAGTACATAGCCATCCAAGCCTCACTCAAAAAAATTGAAAAACTCAAATACATCAACTCTCTTTACACCTTAAAAACTGGAAAATCAACAACAAATTAAGTCAATCCCACACACAAGAAGGGAAATAATTAAGATTAGAGCAGATATCAATGAATTAGAAACTATAGATACAGTAGAACACAGCAACACAACTAGAAGTTGGTTCTTTGAAAGAATTAATAATATCAATAAACCATTGGACAAACTAATTCAAAAGAGAAGGGAGAGGACCTAAATTAATAAAATTATGAATGAAAGGGGAGAGATCACAACTAACACCAAGGAAATAGAAACAATCATCAGAAATTACTATCAACAGTTATATGCCAATAAATTAAACAACCTAGAAGATATGAGTGCATTCCTGGAAACCAATAAACTTCCAAGACCAAAACAGGAAGATATTGACAACCAGAATAGACCAGTATATAGTAATGAGATCGAAGCAGTGATCAAAGACCTTCCAAAAATCAAGAGCCCAAGACCTGACAGATTCCCTGGAGAAATCTACCAAGCATTCAAAGAAGAAATAATACTTATTCTCCTGAAGCTGTTTCAAAAAATACAAACAGAAGGAAAACTTCCAGACTCTTTCTATGAAGCCAGCATTACTCTAATCCCTAAACCAGACAAAGATCCCATCAAAAAGGAGAATTTCAGACCAGTATCTATGATGAACATGGATGCCAAGATTCTTAACAAGATCCTAGATAATAGGATCTAACAGTACGTTAAAAAGATTTTCCACCACCACCAATTGGGATTTACCCCTGGAATGCAAGGGTGGTTCAACATTTGCAAATCAATCAATGTGATAGTACAAATCAATAAGAGAAGAGAGAAGGATCACATGGTACTCTCAATTGATGCAGAAAAAGCATTTGACAAAATACAGCATCGGTTTCTGATTAAACTCTTCACAATATAGGGATAGAGGGAACATTCCTCAACTTCATTAAAATCTATGAAAAATCCACAGCAAATATCATTCTCAATGGGGAAAACCTGACAGCCTTCCCATTGAGATCAGGAACAAGACAAGGATGCCCATTCTTGCCACTATTGTTCAACATAGTGTTAGAAGTCCTAGCAGCAGCAATCAGACAACAAAAAGAAATAAAAGATATACAAATTGGCAAAGAAGAAGTCAATCTCTCTTCACAGATGACATGATACTTTACATGGAAAACCCAAAAGATTCTACCCCCAAACTACTAGAACTCATACAACAATTCAGTAATGTGGCGGGACACAAAATCAATACACAGAAATCAGTCACATTCTTATACACTAACAATGAAAATATAGAAAGGGAAATCAGAGAATCGATTCCATTTACTATAGCACAAAGACCATAAGATACCTAGGAATAAACCTAACCAAAGAAGTTAAGGATCTGTACTTGAGGAACCACAGAACACTCATGAAAGAAATCGAAGAAGGCACAAAAAGATGGAAGAGCATTCCATGCTCATGGATTGGAAGAATAAACATTGTTAAAATGTCTATACCTCCCAGAGCAATCTATACTTTCAATGCCATCCCAATCAAAATTCCACCAATATTTTTCAAAGTGCTGCAACAAACAATCCTAAAATTTATATGGAACCAGAAAAGACCCTGAATTGCTAAAGAAATGTTGCGAAAGAAAAACAAAACTGGGGGCATCACGTTGCCTGATTTCGAGTTATATTACAAAGCTGTGATCACCAAGACAGCATGGTATTAGCATAAAAACAGACACATAGACCAATGGAACAGAGTACAGAGTCCAGATGTGGACCCGCAACTCTACAGTCAAATAATCTTTGACAATACAGGAAAAAATATCCAGTGGAAAAAAGACAGTCCCTTCAATAAATGGTGCTGGGAAAATTGGACAGCTATGTATAGAAGAATGAAACTTGACAATTCTCTATGCCACACACAAAGATAAACTCGAAATGGATGAAAGACCTCAACAGGACCTGAGACAGGAATCTATCAAAATCCTACAGGAGAACATAGGCAGTAACCTCTTCGATATTGGCCACTCTTTTTTAAGACACGTCTCCTAAGGCAAAGGAAACAAAAGCAAAAATGAACTTTTGGGAGTTCATCATCCTCAAACTCAACCACTTAACTCAACAACCAAACTCAACAACATCCTCAAACTCAACAACCAAAATAAAGATCATCACATCAAAAAATGGGCAGGAGACACAAAGAGGCACTTCTCCATAGAAGACATACAAATGGCTAACAGACACATAAAAAATGTTTGTCATCATTAGCTACCAGGGAAATTCAAATCAAAACCACATTGAGATACCACCTTATACCAGTCAGAATGGTGAAAATTAACAGGACAGGAAACAACAAGTGTTGGAGAGGCTGCGGAGAAAGGGGAATCCTCTTCCACTATTGGTGGGAATGGAAGTTGGTACATCGACTTTGGAAAACAGTGTGGAGATTCCTTAAAAAATTAAATAGAGGGGAGCCTGGGTGGCTCAGTTGGTTAAGCGACTGCTTTCGACTCAGGTCATGATCCTGGAGGCCCGGGATCGAGCCCCACATTGGGCTCCCTGCTCAGTGGGAAGCCTGCTTCTCCCGCTCTCAGTCCCTCTGCTTGTGTTCCCTCTCTGGCTGTGTTTCACTCTGTCAAATAAATAAATAAAATCTTTTTAAAAAATTAAATAGAGCTGCCCTACCCTATCACCCTGCGTTGCACTACTGGGTATTTACCCCAAAGATACAGATGTAGTGAAAAGAAGGGCCATATGTACCCCAATGTTCATACTTCCAATGGCCACAATCGCCAAACTGTGGACAGAACCAAGGTGCCTTTCAACAGATAAATGGATAAAGAAGATATGGTCCTGGGCACCTGGGTGGCTCAGAGGGTTAAGCCTCTGCCTTCAGCTCAGGTCATGATCTCAGGGTCCTGGGATGGAGTCCCACATCGGGCTCTCTGCTCAGCAGGGAGCCTGCTTAACCCTCTTTCCCTGTCTGCCTCTCTGCCTATTTGTGATCTCTCTCTGTCAATAAATAAATAAAATCTTTAACAACAACAACAACAACAACAACAAGGGGCACCTGGGCGGCTCAGTTGGTTAAGCGACTGCCTTCGGCTCAGGTCATGATCCCAGGGACCTGCGATCGAGCCCCACATCAGGTTCCCTGCTCAGCGGGAAGCCTGCTTCTCCCTCTCTCACTCTCCCTGCTTGTGTCCCCTCTCTGGCTGTGTTTCTCTTTGTCAAATAAATAAAATCTTAAAAAAAATAAATTAAAAAAAATAAAAACAACAACAATAAAAGAAATGGTCCATATACACAATGGAATATTTTGCCCCCATCAGAAAGGATGAATACCCAACCTTTGTAGCAATATGGACTGGATTAGAGGAGGTTATGCTGAGTGAAATAAGCCAAGCAGAAAAAGTCAAATATCATATGGTTTCACTTACTTGTGGAGCATAAGGAGTAATACGGAGGACAGTAAGAGAAAGAAAGGAAATGTGACCTGGGGTAAATCAGGGAGGGGGATGAAACGTGAGAGACTTTGGACTCAGAAACAATCTGAGGGGCTTGGAAGGGAGGGGGTGAGGGGAAGGGTGAGCCTGGTGTTGGGTATTGAGGGCACAAATTGCATGGAACACTGGGTGTGGGGCATAAACAATGAATCTTGGAACACTGAAAAAATAAAAAAATGTTATAAAAAATAAACAAAAAAGTCAAAAAGACATTAACCATTGAAAATAGTGAGAAAAAAAAATTAAGTACTTACATGAGATTGATGGTAGCATTTTAATACTCCCTTTTTAGAACCAAATATTTTGTTCTTCCTTAGTGCTGAATCTATGTAAAATTGATGATCCTGGTTGTCCTTGTTTCTAAACCTCCGATTTTATAGAAAGAATTAATTATAGCGTGTATCTGTTTTTTAACAGCTAAATTGGGTAATGGTTTAATAGCTCAAGGGTATTACTTGTGGGAATTTAAGACTTATAAGATTCAATTTCCCCCAAGTCTATTTTACTACAGTGACGTATGGCTTTGATTCCAGTAACAAATTCACGAAAACCAGGGTAGGTCATGGACTTTCATTGTGATCCCGCCTTGCCATCCTTGGGAGAAAGTTAGGTAGAAAGAACATAATTTGGTAAGGAAAACTTACCATGTCAAACCAAATTAAGAACTTACTTGATTATAAAAAAAGGGGAGGAACTACACCTAATTGGTGGCTCAGTTCATATTAAATAGTTTATCAAAAAATAACAGTTTTCTTTTTATTTACTAGGTGTTTACCAATGGCTTGCCTTAACTGCAAAGAAAAACCACTTGGAGAATTAAGTGAATACCTATTCTCCGGCTCCCCCCCCCCCCAGAGGGTCTTTATTATTTGGCCTCAGGCTAGGTTGAGGCATCAGGATTTTTATTTTTATTTATTTAATTTTTTAAATTAATTTGTCAGCGAGAGAGATGTGGGTGCACAAGCAGGAGGAGTGGCAGGCAGAGGGAGAAGCAGTCTCCTTGCTGAGTAAGAAATTGACATGGTGACAGGAGACTCTATCCCAGGACCCCTGGGATCATGACCTGAGGGGAAGGCAGATGCTTAACCAACTGAGCCTCCCAGGTGTCCCGAGGTATCAGGGTTTTTAAAGTTCCCTAGGTAATTTTAATGAGCAGTCAGGACTGAGGATCACTATGTCTAGGCAGTAAGACCGAAGTGTATTTTTCTCCTCTGAGTAAAGGAATTGTATGAAATTAGAGGGACCAGTTCCTAGGGAATGTGGGATATATGAATCATAATTAGGCCCTCTAAGTGTCAACCACAGTCTGGGCAGGGAACACCTGTGGAGCCAAGGATTAGAAATGAATGATGCCCTTTGTACTGCAATGATAATACATTCTACTCTCCAGGAAGCTATTAAGATATTCCTCTTAAGAATTTTTAAAAGAATCTTTTTTAAAGTGTCACAAGTAATAGGAGGTATTCAAGAAGGCTCTGTGTACCTAACCTGGCAGGGCTTTCTGCAAAATATTTTGGTATTTTATTTATGTGTGCATCACGCAGTGAAAGAGGAGAGAATGGGAGTTTGCCAGAGAAATGAAAAAGAAAATGAGGTTTCACATTTGCATTACATCATGGAAGTTTGATTTGGCCTATCTCTTATTGCACTTTTCAAATTTTGAGGTCTATTTATGCATAAATTTCATAAAAATCTAGCCTAATTTAAATGATAATTTATATCCTTAGAATGCCATTTCCAGCCTGTTCTTCTGCACACTCCTGGAGCTGATCAGAGTGTTGTTATCCCTTTGTTTTCAAAGGAAACTTCGTGTTCACATTCTCTCTACAGGGATTAGTAGAGGAAGACAAGAAAATAGTTCTATAGTGTTTCTGCCAGTTAATGGGGAAAATTGTTCCTCCTTCATATATCATGATAGGTAATTGAATTAGTACTCCAGTAGGAAAGGGTTTGCTATTTCATACTCCTATAGTTTTTTCTTAACACCATGAAATTAAAGACATGCCAGCATGAAGCTGCATATTCCTGATCACTTTCAAATAAGCAATGTAGTATATTATTTCTTTTTATGTGTTTTTATAGCACATGCTGTGCAAGATAATCGACTCCATGACAGATGTCTGTATTTCAGTGGAAGATTTATTTGTGAAAGAACACACATATATTACTTTAACATGGCTCTATTCATTATGTGGTCCACAAGGTGCTTTTTGATGACTTGTAAATTGAAATTAATATTTTCTCTTGCCATTCTATATATGCATAAGCACATCTGACTGTTTGATGCAACCATTTTGAAGCTTATTCTATAATTGAATGTAACCTTCTGTTCTCAGTCAAGGCTGGGTGCTCTTAGATCCTACTTGAAGTGCTGCAGAATGGGGAAGGATATAGTTTTCTTTCTTTTCAGTGAAGTCCATAGGCCTGCACATTCCCCATTCATCCAGGATAAGTTCTGTCCACCAGGACCACCTTTACAAATGAAATGACTATCAGAAATGTCTAAAATAAGGAATACAGGAAGGAGTCTTTATGGGTCTCCCTTTCCTCTGTCACTTCTGCTCAAAATGCCACTCTTTTCCAAGACAAACACTGGTAGGCAATAACATCTGAAATCCCTAACACTTTTATGTGAGATGAATTGGCTTGGAAACTGGCAATATTAGGTGGATGAGGCTGCTGGGAGGACAAACTGAAAATAAGGGAGGTTTATGGAGGAATGTTCATCTCTATCTACTTTGTAATACTGTCTGAGACCAATTCTGCTTCCTGTAAATGAACTCTCCTATTCTTTTTAGTTACAAGAACTTTCCCAGGAAAAAACTGGACCCTTTATCCTCACCAGTTGTGTGGATATGTTTTGCCATGAGATTGTGCCATTTATTTCAAATTAAAATACTAATACACACAGAGGGATTACCATTTCAGAAAGGATTTAGATTCAATACATTTCCATTTCATAGATGATTTTTCTTTTAAAGAGCAGACAAGGAGAAACTTCTTATTGGGGCAGGTCTCTTCTAGTTGCTTGAACTTTTCAGTGGCTTAGCTGTAAGGACCTACTTGGCCAGAGCGCCTCTATTTTGTCCAAGTCACCATCTTGTTATTTATGTCCAAAGGAGAACCGTTCCAGGAACAATGGAGATGCAAATTATCAACACTTAGGACCAGGTGGGAATGCCCAAATGCCCTTAACCTCCAGGGATCCTGAGCAATGGAGATGCAAATTAATTCTGGTTTGCGATTTTGTCCTGTAAAAAGTAGCGTGTGAAATTAGGTGGGGTTGTTCTCTCTCCATAGAGACGGCCCTGACCAGTCAGTATGATTCTCGGTGCTTGGTGCAAAATAAAGCTTTGCTTGACCTTTGCTTTTGTATCAGCCTCGTTCCTTCAACCATGGACCTCATCTTCTTTCTGCAATGATGCTTCTAGAGTGTGGAGTAAACCTCAGGTGAAGTGGAGCCCTGAGGTCAGGAAAGGAGTTTTCTCACTTACTAAGTGTGGGTGGTTGGCTCCCCTCCATAAGCACATGCAAAGTTTGTGTGTGATGGGTGGTGAGACTGCACACAGGCTGGAACACCCCAAGGCTGTAATGTCTGACTTCTGGGCTTGGTGGGGGCTTCCTCAGGCAGACTAGTTCTGTGTCCCTGCAGGTGAATCCTTGGCTGTGTCCACCAGGACCTCAAGAGTGTGAGAGAACTTTGCCATCTGGTACTATTGAAAGCATTGTCCCAGCTATTCTCCCACATTTTCTGGTAAAAATATGGCCACTCACTGAACAGGAAAATTATCTTCACATAAAAATATGCCAAATTGAACTTAAAAATAGCAACCACCACTGTCTTAGGACTTTGGTCCTTCCCTACATCCTTCTTCTCTCTTCAAAAGTGACTTTTGAATTTAAGGGAGGGTCCTGAGTGCAAGCTTGCTATAGTTTATAGCCCAGGCCAGGAAGGAGGGGTGAGTGAGTTAGAGGATGCCTAAAGCAAAAGAACAGCCAGGACTGCTATAAACTGACTGTGCTCTACCGCCTTGCATCTCCTCAATGAGACCATCACTTTCCAGGATGAAGTTCTCACCACTGGCCAAGAGCTTGTTGTCATCAACTTTCCCAGGAAGTCAGGTTGAGAAGTGGGACTGGTGAAGGCATGTTCTAGATCCTGAAGTTTATCCATGACTCTCTACTGTTCTCTGGGAATTCTGGTGGGAAGTGGTCCAAATTTTCTATTCTGTCCACTGCAAGCATTAGTGGTTTCTCAACGAAGAAACGGATTTTTCTTTCTGGGAGTTCCCTTCTCCTTGGAGGGCTTTGCCTCTCCTTCATTACGGCATTTCTCCAGCATATTCGTTCGGGTTGCACTTTTCTTCCTTGCCTTCAGTACACTGGCTTCTTTTTCATCTTCTTCATTGTTTCTCCTCCTCTTGGTCTTCTGCTTTCCAACCCTGCAACCCAAAGACCCCAGTACATTCAGCTATTGAAGAAACCAGAACCCAGCTATGGATCCATGCTTTTAGTTGGACTGGGAGAGGTTGGGGGAAGGGAGACAAATCGCGGTGAACACACCCAAGTCACCTGTGGGGTACAGACTGGTAAACTCTGCCCTCTAAGTAAACGCGTATCAATTTGTGTGTGGGATCAGTAACACGCAGCATGTATAGCTTCATGGGTATAGAGTCTTCCAGCTGAAACTTCCCAGATCCCAGGTACCCTGTTTTCTCCTGCTTTGGGGTGAGGCATGGAAGGAGTTGGCTCCTGAGTTCCAGGCAGGCATTTTAGGGGCGAAGTAGTCAGCGGGCGCACGCTGGGCTTGCTTCGGGCTTAAGTCGCTTTGGGCGGAGTGGAGGATGTGCAGACAGAGGTGAGAAGCTAGGCTAGGCCTAGGGTGCGGACAGGAAAGTACTGCGAAGAAAGTACTGAGCAAGGGAGCCTGAATGCAGTGATTGGGCTGTGGTGTGTATGTGAATGAAAAGTGCACCTTCTCCACAGGTTCAACCCGGGTGGCCGGGCTGCCAGTTCCGTACACTTTGTTAGAGGGAGTTCCCAACCCGGGGCCGCAGCAGGGAATGGGGTCCTTGGTTCTCGCCGCGAAATGTCGGCGTGGGCGGAGGGAGAGTCGGGGCATTTTCCTCGGCCTTCTTCCAGGCAGCCGCCGTGGCTACCTAGCAGGGCTGCTTTTAGGGACACGGGACTCGGGCGGAGCAAAAGGAGATTTTCAGGCCCAGCCTTCACCCCCTTGCTCAGACTCATGAGCTAGTTCCAGCTCTTGGTCACCTCCTGCCCGCACGGGGTCCAAACATCCAGGGCAAGCGATCCCCTCAGGGAACCCCCGGGAAGCTGCGCAAGACCAGCAGGAGACTCTGCGGGGACCTCGTTCCCAACCCCCGCGTCCCCCGCGCCCGAGGGGGCCAGGGGCGGAGCGCAGGCGGCGAGCGCGAGGCGGGCCCGGGGGCGGCCGGGAGCCGCGGAGCCGCCCTGGGGGAGGGACTGACTGCGAGCTGTCCCCGGGAGAAGAGGGCGAGCGGCGGACCGGGCTGGGCCCCGCGCGCGCCGGGAGGAAGGAGCCCCCGCCGCCGCGGCCGCCGCGTGCTTAGCCTGTCCCCGCCCAGGGAGCGGGAGCCTCTCAACTAACTCCGCCCGCCGCGCCTGTCGCTTCGCCGCCGGCAGGCTCCGGCTTCCGTCCCGGACTGTGCCCGGCGCCGCGCAGGTTGGTGCTGCCGCCGCCGCCACTGCGGCCGGGGGACAGGGCAAGGCTGGGGTGGGAGCGCGGAGGGGGCTCGGGAAGTTGGGCAGATGCTGGGCCGGGCGCGGATACTGCTACCTCAGCTCCCTCCGCTTCCCGGCGCCCGAGGCGGTTGTTGATTTCCTCCCCGGCTGCGAGTCTCCGGGAATCCGGCGCCTCGGCGGGGGAGGGTCGCCGGGACTGAGTCTTCCTCGCCCTCCCCTAATCTTTCAGACCACCCCGCAGCGCCACCGCGACTCGGCCGCTTCGGGAGGGTTCACCACCCCTCTCCTCTCTCTCTCTCCCCTTCGCACTTCTTGCGCCCTCACCCTATCGGTACGTTTGTTCATTCGCTCTTCTGTCCCCAACTTGGGGAACTCTCGGTACCGGTGGGAAAGCCTCCTTGGTTCCCGGTTTGCCCCTGAGGACCAGTTTGCGGGGGGGGGGGGGCGTGCGGGGAGCTGGGGCAACCGCGCAGGGAGAGGGGCTGGAGCCGAGGAGCGACCTGGGGTGCTGGAGTATCGTCGGGGAAGTGTCGGCAAGCGATGGAAATACCTTCTCTTTTCTGGGGTCCTTTCTCTTTTCTGCGCCTTCCTGCCGTTTTGCCAGGCATATAGTGTAATACGCCCTCAAAGGGTGATCTCAGAGGCGGGATGGAAAATATCCGCCACTTGGAATTAAATCGGGATTTAAATCTGGTTTCAGTCATCTTGCTATTTGTGTGGCCTTGGGACCGGACCCTTTGGACCTTATATTCGTGTCTGCAAAAGGTGCGTGCGCCCTGCCTACTGCTGAGGGTCGTTGTGAAGATCCAGTGGGATGACTTAGGGGTGTTACTCGACTTCGAGCCACGTCTTCCCGTCTCGGGAAGCTGCCTGATGGCAGGTCCTGTGTTCCAGTCTTCTGAGTCCAGGTCTTTCGGCGGAGAAGTAATTACGTCTCTAGGTAATTTGGTTTGTAGCTTTGTTAGGATAAAAGACTCCTGTTTCCGGATCTGGTCATTAGAGTTCAGAGTTGAAGTTATTTCTTCCCCACCGAACCAAGAGTATCAAGCAAGCTATGGATCCTACATATTTCTGTGGTCATAGGAATTCAAATAGTAAAAGATCGTCAGTGGCCCCGTTCTTTGGGTAAATAACAGTTGTGTGTGCATCCTATGTTTGCCAGTCTTATGATCAATTTTCCATTTTAACTGAAATTTAATTTTGCTTCTAATTTTGACAATTCAGGAAATAGACCTTTATTTTAGTAATTAAGTTCAGACATTAAGCGCGGACAAACTGTATGTGTCCTATCATTTGCAGATTTTCGGTTAAAGTCACAGGCACGAGAAGTATTGTTAGCACCAATAATAATTGCTGTATGAAGAAAGCAAGTAAATAGTATAAGAAAGTCAGCTTAGACTTGGTATTAAATGGTTCCTGATTTAATAGACGGTTCATAAGTTCCTGTATTGTACAATATATTGTGCTATGAGCTTTCAAAGATAAACACAGATTATCTTCCTTGTCCTAAAGAGACTTCCAATCTATATTAGAGAATATTTTTATTTCATATTGTTATGTGGACATCAAATATATTCTCATGACTGCAAATGGCAAGTAGAATGATGCCAAGAATACATTATTGAAGGTCCATTAAGATCATTATTTGGTGAATCTACCTATTAGATTGGAATAAAAGGTTTTAGCTAAGCAAGTGTTTTCTGAAATGAAATTTCAAATGCTACTTCATCAAATGGGAGACATTCTTGGTAATAAATTCTGTTTTTAGGTTGGAAACTCAGAAGAACAGCCATACATGTATGATTTGGTAATCAAATGTTAAAAGCTATAGAAATTTCAATTCTAATTCAGTTTTCTTTAGTGCAGAAGTCAATTTATTATGCCCGCGTACAATTTTTTCTCAACTCTTTGCAAAAGGAAATTATAATTCCTAGAAAAAAGTACAGAGATTGAATGTAATATTTTTAGTAAGTTGAAACTTGAACACTTCAAGCCTGATGGGCCCTTGATTGACTCTGGAAATTTGACTAAAACAGTTGTAAGAGTCTTAGTGAGAGTATTTTTTTTTTTAACCATTTAAAATTTTTTGGCTTGGCACAAAGGATGGGCAAGAATTCTGTTCCGGAAAGACTCATGAGATTAGGTTGTTTGTGTTTGGTGTGACATAAATGACATGTCTGACTCTTTTCTTGCTTCTAGGAAGAATGCATCCATCTGCTGGATATGTGTAGAATTTCTTAGGCTTTGCATGCACTGTCCTGGGCTCTGAGAGCTCAGTCAGTGACAAGCCAGGTTGAGGGACATCCTGAGGGAAAGGAAGTTAACTCTATGCTTGCTCTTTTTGCTTAGTGCCTTTGTTTTTGTATATGTGAGTTGAGATTAAAGATTGGTCACTGCCCTGGAAACTGTGGTTTGGTAAATAGTCGTGAGGCTCAAGCCAGAACACTTCTTATGTAAGAACTTTCCTTACCCTTTTAACTTCTTTAACCAGTAAAAGCTAACTGTTAAAACTACATACAAATAGCTTTAAAAAAAGAGGCTCTCAATAAAGTGTTTGTTGATGGTGTTGTGTGCTCTCAAGTCTCCTGGGAGAAGTTTTGGTCCTCTTTATCTCCTACAATTTACTGTACTTGTGTAGAGACTAAGACCTTCATTTTACCCAGGGTTGGACAGCTAGTTAGTGGCCAGAGTAGAACTATAATTCAAATTGCCTGAATAAGTAGTCTTGTGTTTTTTGTGGTTGTTGTTGTTGTTTTTTAATATGTGGTCTTCTTATCTAGTGCATATTAAAAGTCTCACATTTGTAAATTGTATATGGTTAAAACTTTTTGATGTGTGTTCTTATAGGCCTGGGTTTGAATCCTGCCCAGGTGTTTAGTAGTCACGTAAAGGTGGGTAAATTACTTTTTTTTTTTTAAGATCTTTATTTATTTGTCAGAGAGATAGAGAGCACAAGCAGGCAGAGTGGCAGGCAGAGGCAGAGGGAGAAGCAGGCTCCCTGCCGAGAGGGTGGGGATGTGGGACTCTATCCCAGGACCTGGGATCATGACCTGAGCCGAAGGTAGCTGTCCAACCAACTGAGCCACCCAGGCGTCCCGTATGGGTAAATTACTTAATCTTCCAAAAGTTTCCTCATCTCCAAAATGGGAGGGATGGAATTACCTAGCTCAGAAGACTGTTATAAGGATGAAGTGTGAAGGATTTAAATCCATGTGAAGTGCTTAGCACATTGCCTGTTATTTAGCGCATACCTACTACACTACTACTCAAGTAGTTATTTTAGTTTCTTGGGGGCAGGGGATGACATTTCAAGCGTTCAATTTTTTTTTTTTTTAAAGATTTTATTTATTTGGCAGAGAGAAACACAGCCAGAGAGGGAACACAAGCAGAGGGAGTGTGAAAGGGAGAAGCAGGCCTACTGCTGAGCAGGGAGCCCAATGTGGGACTCAATGATCCTGGGTCTCCGGGATCATGACCTGAGCCGAAGGCAGTCGCTTAACCAAGTGGGCCACCCAGGCGCCCCTCAAGGGTTCAATTTTTAAAAATAAAAAAAACATAGAAACAGAACTATACATCACACCCCAATATTTTGAATTAGCTATTCCTCAGCTAATATTTTTTTAATTTATTGAGTCAACAATGTTTATTGAACTTCTATGTGTCGGACCTTTTCCTAGGCACTGGCATATAGAATATCATAGTCACTCTCTTATGACCTTAAAAGTCTGGGAAGGGATCCAGACTTTTAAACAGAAAATTATAATCTCATGTCATTCATGCCATGATAGAGGTAATGCAGAGAACCGCAGAAGATGGGATGGTGGAGGGGCCTGGGTTGGTGGGTGTCCTACAGTGTATCCCAACTGGAGTCAGTGGTGGTCCCTATGATACAATAAGACCTGAAGAATGAGTGATAATTAACAATTGCAGAAGTTGGGGATTGAGGAATGTGCCAGACCTAGGGGAATAGAGCATGATGCATTATAATGGAAATCAGAATAAACAAATGAAAGCAACAATGAGAGGTGTGGAACATGGAGAATCTAGGCTGTGTCTAAAGGAAACAGTGATGCTCAGTCCCAGCCAAATGTTCTCAGGTTGGGATGCAGGCCACGTATTGCCAGATGCCCTGTTTTTTAAAGAAAAGCTTACTGTCTAGGGTTAGAGATTTCGGTATTCAAAATTTAGGGCTCCCCTTCTGTAATGCAAATCATCAGCCTATAGGTATCACTTACTCTTTTGCATCATACTGTGGGAGCTGGGCTTGAAAGATACAACTAAGTTAATACTGCTAGTTCTGTGAGTAGTGTAGCCCTTTGTCCATACTTAGATATCTCATGTCTTCTCCCAGCATCCATGAAACTGTGGCATGCTTTTTTGTTAGCTTGCAAGCAAATGCAAAATCTGATATCCTTTACGATTCTTTAAAGCCACTGGCTATATTGTTTATGTTTTAATTTTAATTAATTAAAATATTAAAAATGTCAATTCCTCAGTCACACTAGCCACATTTTAAGTGTTTAATAGCCATATGTGGGTAGTAGCTACTGTTGTGGAAGAACAGACACAGAACATTTCCATCATTGCAGAAAGTTCTATCAGGTGTTGCTTCATTTTTTTTGTGTGTGTGTTCTTGGGTGAGTAGAGGCAAGAAGCTATTGATTTTGATGCCATAAAAATGATACTCGTTTTCATGTTAGGTTCATAGGAGTTCCTTTACACGAAGGGAATATTTCGGTTTGGATAATCAATACAGTATTTAGTTCAGGTGTCTCGGGAAAATAAAAGAAAATTATCTGCTGTGTCAGTTTGGAGACTGGACAGACTACGGCCATGTGGCAGTAAAAATTCTACGTTTATGTGGCGTTTTTCAATATCATCTGGAGATTAGGATCTGTGCCCAAAGGAGCTTGAACTTCTGAATGCTGTCTTCAGCTTCATCTACTAGCCATGCTTAACATGGAAGGACAAGAGCTGCTCATTCACGGGGAGGTCCTGGAGCACAGCCAGCCCACCAGCACCCAGGCAGACTGCTACAACCCAGCAGTGCTGCCTGAACTCAGAGAGGATGGGGGACAGGAACAAGATTTCCCAGCAGTTCAGAGAATTTTAGAGGAACAGCTTTGAGAAAAGAGGGAGCTAGACTCAAAAGGAAAAAAAAAGGTATTACTTTACAGTGTAACCTCAAATGGCACAGTGGGGGTGCTAGGAGAAAATGCCAGGAAACAATAAAAACAGCAGATGCCCTTCTCTATCCGATAGGGGAGGCTCATTTTGAGGTGGTCATGGACCACAAGTACTGGGAAGTGAAAGCGTGACCTTATTTCTCTCATTCTTTCTGTCATTCTGTAGGCCCAGCCAACAGCAGCTATCACCCCAAAGGACAGAGCTTTTTACCTGCACTGCGTGTGCAGTTGGCCACCAGCCACATAGGGACAGCATGAGCAAGACGAAGGACGGGGGTAGAAATCTTAAAAAGTGAAGGCGAGATCCTTTATGGAAGAATTGTATTAGCACCTGCTATTTCCCTGGCTCTAAATACCTTGTGAAACATTTCCAATATTGGGAATTTCACCTACCTAGGTCAGAAGAAAGGCACTTTAAAATAGCATGTATGTCTGGTATAATATGATTGTACTTATATGGAGACTAATTCAAATTTTTAAAAATTTGAGTTTTAGAATGTTTTGAAAATTGAATTTATTATTTGCAAGTGCTTACATATGTAACCCAGAATGTGCTATTAGAACTCCTTCAAAGATAATTTTTATAAAGAGACATGTTAATTTTGAAGTAGCATGATGATTGGATAATTGTTGGCATATAACTGGCGGGCTTCTGTAGTGTTTAAAGAAAATTTGTTTAGGCTATACATATACCTCTGGTTTATGCTACTAGGTACATTATTTTTACAAATGCTTTTTGAATTTTTTAATGTGAACTTTGGGAGAACCGAGTCATTTTCTCTTAGGTTTGTACCAATGTAGAGTCCCTTGCATAAATTTCCCACCTGGTGGGATTTTACTCAATTTGGTGTTTCAGTGTTATTTTGCTAAATGTCTTTTTTTTTTTTAATTGTGAATTTTGAAATCTTAATTCTGGGGGGTGGAAAAGGCTGGATATCCTCCCTGCATTCTCCCCATCTTTCCCCACCTAAATCTGTTATTGTCAGTTTTTTAGCATGCTTTTATTTTCCCGTGTTTTGTTTCCCACATTTCTTACCCACGCTTCAGGCTTGCATTTCCTTGTGCCTCCATTCTCTTCATATAAACAGCATGAAATTGGAAATAATCATTGTCTGTTGTATATCTGAAGATCAGAATTCTCACCAGTTTCATGCTGTCCTTTATCAGGCAGGGTGTGGTAAATCATCTTTGGAAAACTGGCTCCGGTAAAACTATGCAGTTGAAACTGTTGTGCCCTGCTCAGAAACAAACCCAGGAGATTTGCTGCTTTTAGCGTGAGTCACTAACGGGTTCAAATGGAAGGAGATGACACTAGGTTGCTTTTCATGCACTTCAGTGTTACATCTTATTATTATTTTTTAAAAATATTTTATTTATTTATTTGACAGAGAGAGAGATCACAAGTAGGCAAAGAGGCAGGCAGAAAGAGAGGAGGAAGCAGGCTCCCTGCTAAACAGAGAGCCCAAAGCTGGCCTCGATCCCAGGACCCTGAGATCATGACCTGAGCTGAAGGCAGAGGCTTTAACCCACTGAGCCACCTAGGCGCCCTACATCTTATTTTAAAAGACTGAAATAAAGAAAAATAAAGTAATAAGCTCTTCCTTTCCCTCAGAATTTAGAATTACATGGATTCTATCTTTAGGTGATTAAAACAACAACAGTTGAGGGTTGTAAGTTCAGCCTTGTCCTTTAATCCCAGATTTCCTGTGGTGTTCAAACATTTTAGTATGTAAAGTTCCTGAAGTCATACATGAGTGACTTTAATCAGGAGCGAAAGTGGGTTCTTTCTATTATATGCCATTTCCTTCATGGCCCTTGCCTCACTTAGCTATTACTGTAATCCCAATCAACCACAGTAAAATGTCTTTAAAACATTTTCCAGGGGGCTAAGGACCTTTTGGAGAATTTTTATAAAAGAAAAATGCCAAGAAGAAGGAAAGTTTGAGTAGTTTCTTTGCAGAGGCAAATGTTTCCAGAGAGAGTGATGAGTCAAGGAGTCATTAATAGGATATGTAGATGTAACCTTTCACCTAGTTACCATCATTACCTAAGTCATAACTATGTGGATTTAGCAGATTGTTTGAAGTGATTGTTGTCTAGTTCCTTAGTGAAACAGACTAAGAATGGTCCCATTCTTTTCTAGTTAGTAGGTAATGCTATTTCAAAGTTTGCATTGCCCTAGGCTTCGCCTGGTTCCTTCTGTTTAAATGGCAGCTTATCATATTGTAGATTTTCACTAGTATCTTTTACTTTAGCTCTTCTTTAGTATTTGGAAAGTTTTTAATATGTGTCTCTGATACTGGCTTGTAGTTCTTTGGCTCTTAACGAGGTCCCTTCTTTCACTTAACAAATATTTGTTCAGGGCTGGAGTGTCGATAGTACATGTGATATTCTTGATTTGTGCTATCATGGAGCAAAGAGTCCAAGATGAAGAAAGTCAATAATCTTTAAAAACTCACAACAACTAGTAATTACATAATTACAAATAGAGGTAGGTGCTCTGAATAGAGCCGAACCGTTTCTTGGGCTTGTGTAACAGGAACCTGAGGAAATGACACTTGACTGATATCTGAAGCATGAGGTGGAGAATTTGAGGAGAGGGTGGGGAGAAAAGTGGTCCAGACAGCAGAGGGAAGTTTGTGAAGATGCCCTGTGACAGAAGGGAACAGAGTGAAGTCAAGCAATGGCAGAAGATCCAGGGGCCAGTGAAACAAGATGAGACTGCATACCTAGGCTGAAGCCAGTCCATATAGGGTCTTACTGGCCACCTTAAGAATTTGGTTTTTATCTTAAGAACCAGGGAGATTGTTTTAGTAGGGGCTAGTGACTCCATGAGATTTATGTTTTGATAAAATCATCTGTGAGGGCATGAATTGGAGGAGGACACAGGGTGGCAGGGGGGAGAAGTTGGGTGGCTTCTATATTAATCCAAGTAGAAACAAGGGTGTGTCCCAGGCCTGGTGTGTGTTCTGGTAGTGAAGTGGCATGAGGATGGATATAAAAAGTGTTTTAGAGGATATCAACAACTTTATTTGGGAATAAGATTTTTTAATTCATTCAGCAAATATTTAGTGAGACCCTACCTTATGCCAAAATTTGTGCCAGCTCTGGGAATGCAAATGTGAATAAGACATGCACTGTCTCTGTACTTGTGGAGTTCATGTATTAATAAGAGTAATGGCTAATCAGTAAGTAAAATATATGTAATTTCGGGTTATAATAAGTCTTATAAAGAAAAATGAAACTATGTAAGGAAATGGAGGAGGAGTGAGGATTGTCTTCTTTTTTTTTTTTTTTAAGATTTTATTCATTTATTTGACAGAGAGAGATCACAAGTAGGCAGAGAGGCAGGCAGAGAGAGGGGGAAGCAGGCTCCCCGCTGAGCAGACAGCCCGATGTGGGCCTCAATCCCAGGACCCTGAGACCATAACCTGAGCTGAAGGCAGAGGCTTTAAGCCACTGAGCCACCCAGGTGCCCGGATTGTCTTCTTATACAGAATGATCAGGAAAGACCTTTCCATAGAGGTTTCACTTGAACTAAGACCCAAATGAAGTAAGGGGGCTAACTATGCAAAAATCATCTACCAAGTGGAGGGAACAACAAGAAAAGGTCTCAAGGGTGGAGCAAACCCTCCCACCCTCAGAGAGTAGCAAAAAGGCCAGTTTGTCTAGAAATACAGAAAGGAGGGAAGAAAGGAGCTGTCAATGATGTTGTGCTAGAAGCTGAGACTTGAAGCATCTAAATAGATTCATTACATTCTCCTTAGTCATGACCATTTTTTCAAAGCCGTACACTGTACCAATCACAATCCCAGATTGCTTTGCTGCCGTACTGTTGTGAAGAATGCTACCAGGACAGCTGCCTTTATCACATCACACCCTGGCTAAAAGCCAGACAGTAGTAACTTCTTGTCCATCATGTCAATGATAACCCTTTGATTGGCTCGGTGGAAGGGCCATTTCTTGTTTTAATTGCATTTTCCATTACAACACTCTATAAACTTCTCCAGTTAGTTGGTTGAAAGGCCTTCTCCAGTGTTGGTAGGCTGTGCAGGTAATTTATGGTTATTCTCCTTGGTGCTACATCCATTCACCATGATCCTTCTTTCCTATTGTTATTCTGTTTCCATCTCTTCCTTCAAGGCCAGGTTCCCAAGTTAGCAGTTACCTTTTCTACTATTTTTTTCCTGATTTACTTCATCTTTCCTGGATCACTGAGCTCCTCAGACTACTCAGTCTATATGATACTCTTTCTTCCTTTCTTCCGCAAGTCATTGGAAAAGGCACTACTTTATTATTATTATTATTTTTAACATATAATGTATTATTGCTTCAGGGCTACAGGTCTGTGAATCATCAGTCTTACACAATTCTCAATACTCACCATAGCACATACCCTCCCCAATGTCAATAACCCAGCCACCCTATCCTTCCCCGCCATACCCCTCAACAACCCTCAGGTGGTTCCCTGAGAGTAAGAGTCTCTTAAGGTTTGTCTCCCTCTCCAGTCCCATCTTGTTTCATTTTTTCCCTCCCTACCCCACATGACCTCCCACCCTGCCTCTCGAATTCCTTATATCTGAGAGCTCATATGTTAATTGTCTTTCTCTGACTGACTTATTTCACTCAGCATAAAAGCCTCCAGTTCCATCTACATCCTTGCAAATGGCAGGATTTTGTTCTTTTTGATGGCTACATAGTATTCTATTATATATACATTCCATTGTATATACATATACATATTGTGTGTATATATATATATATACACACACACATACATATCTTCTTTGTCCATTCATCTGTTGATGGACATCTAGGTTCTTTCCATAGTTTGTCTGTTGTGGACAATGCTGCTATAAACATGGGAAGAGGCACTACTTTAAAGTGCTACTATTGTTCCAATTTAAAATATTTATGATTATGTTCTTCCTTCCCAGCAAAGATTGGGCACCAGCACTAGCTCTGCCAGGTGCATGCATATATGACTTTGGCCAAAACATTCAACCCTGTGAGGTTCAGGTTTCTTGTCAGTTAAGATGAAGATAATAAGCCTCCCTCAGTTATTCGCAGTGTGGTTGTGAGGAGTAAGTGAAGTAAGACACAGGAAGCATGTTTTAAACAAACGTGTCATTATTTTAAGTATTTTAGATGGGCAGATTTCATTTCATCTAAATTGCATGTTTTTCGCACCAGTTCCCTGTGGAATCTCCTGTGCTACAAGAATTGTGTGAGGCTTCTTGAGCTTCTAGCCATACTACCTCAGCTTGGGACAGCTCCACTCAATATATGGCCTGTGTAATAGTTTCCTGGGACTGCTGTAACAAAATATCATAAACTTAGGGGCTTAGAACAACAGAAATACATTGTCTCCTGAGGCTCTGAGATCAGTTTATTGGCAGGGTTGGTTCCCTCTGAGGACTGTGAGGGAGCATCTGTCCCATTACTCTGTCTTTGCATCTGGTAGACCCTGATGTTCTTTTGCTTGTGGATGGAATTCTCTTTGTGTCTTTCCATCACCATTCCTCTAAGTCACCGTGCCTAAATTTGCCCTTTTTATAAGGACAGAGTCATTGGATTACAGCTCACCCTAATGTCCTAATCTTAACTCAATCACTTGCAAAGACCCTGTTTCCAAATAAAATGGCATCCACAGGTATTAGAAGTTAAGGCTTGAACATCTTTTTGGGGGATGCAGTTCAGCTCGTATCAGCATGATTCAATACACCTTAAGAAATGGCAATCTCAACCATGAATGACTCATAGAGGACGTGGGTTAGGTCTGTAAGAGGTAATCTGTACAACATAGGGCAAAATCAGTGAAATACCTGGTCGAAGTTACATGTGAAATTCTGGATGTACATATATACTTACTTTAGAATTCTACAAGTCCTGTTAATTTCCAATTGGTATAAATTAGAACAGAAAGGGCCAGAGGAAAAGAAGGAACAAAAGAACCGAGTCACTTTTCTTTTTAATAGTACATTCTTTTTCTTTTAATTTACACTCAGTTATTGTACTGATGTGAATGGAAAAGTATATAATCCTTATACTTATTCATATAATCTTTATATTGACTCTTTTTGTGTGTGGAAAGTTTTATCTTCTCAACTGCTTTTTTTTGACCCAGCGTGGTTCCTTTGAGTTTCTGGAAGACTGCATGTGGTCCTGTGACACAGACTAACCATTCTCTGTTAAATGCCCAGAAGGCTCTGTGGTTTTTATCTTATTAGATGCCTCAGCCTTAGTTGGTTAAAAACTCACTCTTCTCTTAGACTTAAAAATCTCATATATTTGTTTTTTTCACAAGTTTCTTTTTTTGTTTGCTTTTATTTATTTATTTTTTTGATAGTACAGAGAAGAGCTTGATACATTTCTACCTGGTGATGTTAGAAAATACCTAAGTACTACTCTTGTAGAGTTTTATCATATTGGCAGTAAGGTATTTCATTTTATGTGTTAATCTTCATTTGGCCCTTTCCGGTATCCAGGTTTGTTTTAGGGACGTTATGGGATGGTACCTGAAACTGGTGTGCTGGTATTTTTCTGTGTACCTGGCTGACCAGTTTAAAAGTCTAACCATTTAAAAAAAATTTTTTTTAAAGATTTTATTTATTTATTTATTTGACAGAGAGAAACACAGCTAGAGAGGGAACACAAGCAAGGGGAGTGAGAGAAGGAAAAGCAGGTTTCCCGCCGAGCAGGAAGCCTGATGCGGGGCTCGATCCCGGGTCTCCAGGACCATGACCTGAGCCGAAAGCAGTCCTTAACCAACTGAGCCACCCAGGCGCCCCTTTTTTAAATTTTCTAATAGTCTGGCATGTAGATCACAAACACGAAGACTGTTAAAGGAAGCCATTCAGAGTCAGAGAAAAGAAATTGAATACTTGACCTTTACCTACAAAACGGCTGTTTTTCGGTCAACCAGAAAAGCTTTCTTAGCAAAGCTCTTAAATTCCAAATAATTACGTGATAAAGGTTTTAATTATTGCACTTTAATTAACTTGTTTCACTATTATTGCTGCATTGAGATTTTCACCAAAGGAAAAATAGCCATCAGTTATTTCTGCTTACAGTTTTTGGTAAAAATTTTTTAAAGAAAAAGGAAACAACAAATTTCAGATTTCACTGTTATTGTAGAAATAAATTTCCACCTGGTATCCAATCAAGTTAGCAGGAAAAAAAAATATGTGATCTTAATCTTCAAAATCTAATAGAATATCTTCTTTCCAAAGCTAAAAAGGATTAAAAAAGCATATGAAAAGGATAAAATAATTGCAAGAGATTAAATTAATTGCTACCTTAATCTTCATCATCTGGAAATTTTGATTTTTCCTTGTTTGTAAGTAAAGTTTTTTTTACTTTACTTATGAACAAGGAAATCAGTTGTTTCCCTAGTAAGCTTAAACACCAGAAGTGATTCCTTCTTAAACTTAAATACCAGGAAGTCAAAACAGTGACTAAAGCGATAACAACAACCAAAAATTTGTCAAAGAGAGAACATGTTGGATAGAAAAATCTCATGGGTTGAGGAGTGGGGCAGTCGGTCAGGACATTTTAAAAAAGTGTATTTGTTCCTGGAGTTAGGAAGGACCTTGTTTCTGGTCGTTTTATTTTTTAAAAAAAATTTTGCTTGGGGTGCCTGGGTAACTCAGTTGGTGAAGCGACTGCCTTTAGCTTAGGTATAATCGCAGGGTCCTGGGATTGAGCCCCACATCAGAGTCCTTGCTCAGCAGAGAGCCTGCTTCTGCCTCTGCCTCTTACCCTGCTCGTCCTGTCTTGCTCTCTTTCTCAAATAAATAAATAAAATCTTAAAAAAATTTTTTTTGCTACGTTTGTTTTTGCAATTTTCCATTGTCATTGCAACCTAAAAACATTTATATGTATAATCTTTCTCTTTAAAGGATGAGCTTTAAGCCATACTTGGGACCATCTGGTGTTTCATGTAATCTCAGCATCCAATAGACATATTTGACCCAAAGGGTGCTTAGTTACTAGGTTGTAGGGCCATCTTCCAGAGCATTCTTAACTTCACTGATACTCCTTGTCTTAATTTAATGAATCCTCTACAGGTGAAAACTACTGTTTTTTGTTTGTTTTGTTTGTTAAGAGGACGGACTTGAGAGAGAGTCACAATGCCTTATTGTTCAGACCCCAGGTCTATTTCCAAGGTGTATGACTTCAGACAAATAACTTCTTTTTTTTTTTTTTTTTAAAGATTTTATTTATTTGACAGAGAGAAACACAGTGGGAGAGGGAACACAAGCAGAGGGACTGAGAGAGGGAGAAGCAGGCCTCCCGCCGAGTAGGAAGCCCCATGTGGGGCTCAATCCTGGGTCTCCAGGATCATGACCTGAGCTGAAGGCGGTTGCTTAACCAACTGAGCCACCCAGGCACCCCCAAATAACTTCTCTTATCTATGCCTCAGTCTCCTCATCTCTGAAATGAAATAATATCCATAATAATAATAACAACAGTAATCCACAAGTAGACCTTGTGATTTTGATTTGTGTGCCATACACTGTTCTAAATGGTCACATATTTTTAATTCTCACAGCAACCTTATGAGATGTCGTAGTTATTATCTCTAATTACAAATAAGGAAAATAAAGTACACAGAGGTCAAAGTGATTTGCTCAAGGTCACATAGATACTAAGCGTTGGGGCCAGTATTTGAGTGGAGGGATCCTGGCTGGGGGGCCTGCGTCACCGTGGAACAAATGAGATACTCCTGTATGCACTTAGCGTGGAGTTAGGCACCCTGTGAACACTGATCTACTCTCATCGCTCCTGCTCTTGCCCCCCGTAGAGCTGCTGTCCATGTTGCCTGCTTGGATCCATCCCTGACTGCATTTCAGTAGTAATCATTCTCCCAAACACTTGATAGACTCAGAAAAATGACTTCAGTAGTGGCTCTCTCTGTTATTTTTGTGCTTTCCTTTTTTGATTATTTTCAAGATATTCATTCTCAAAGGGGTTTGTGTTTCGTTTTAAACCTAATATTTTAGAATGTCCATATAATAAAAACATTTTTTTAAAGATTTTATTTATTTGACAGAGAGAAACACAGCCAGAGAGGGAACACAAGCAGGGGGAGTGAGAGAGGGAGAAGCAGGCTTCCGGCAGAGTGGGGAGCCCGATGTGGGGCTCGATCCCCGGTCTCCTGGATCATGACCTGAGCCGAAGACAGTCACTTAACCAACTGAGCCACCCAGGCGCCCAATAAAAGCATTTTTTACAGTGAAACCATTTGAAGATTGAGGGCTATGCAGGGGAAAAAAACAAACAAACAAAAAAAGCCACAGGGTTTTGGTGAAGCTTTTGGGAGTTATAAACTCTTGATAGCTGTTTTAGATTCTCTTCAAACAAGTTAGGTCCTGTAGCCATTTAAAACCTTTATATTTCAGTATGATGTATACTTGATTCGGGAAGGGGGGGGTGAAGATCCAAGGGTGGTTGGGAACTAAATCTCCTAATAACTTTTTTTTTTTCCATTTCCAAAAATTATTCTGTTATAATCATTTAGGTTGCCTTTTACTTCCTTAAGTAATCTCTACCTCCAACGTGGGGCTCAGACTTAGGACTGTGAGAGCAAGAGTCGCCATACTTTCCTGACTGACCCAGCCAGGTGCCCCTAGAATGCCTAAAAATGAAAATAAAACCCATTTGCCAGTTGGGAATAAAACTGAAGATTTTTGTTATTAGTCCTATATTCTAAACAGGGGAAATATAGAAAATGGTAAGAAAGTAGTTTTATTTTTGAAAGTGTAACCCTTTCTTGGGTTTAAGCTCATTAATTTTGTGATGGTAACCAAAGCTTTTTTTATCTGTACAAGAAACTTTGTGGTGATGATGATTTTGTCTCCTTCCCACAAGCACTGGGTACTTAGGCCTAGTAACTTAGTCTAGAGTTTTCAACTACAGGAATACAAAGGGAGGAAATGTGGTGAGGAGGGTGTCAACACCCTGTAGAAGCCCAAGAAGAAGAGGAAATTGATGTTTACACTGCTGTTGCCTAGAATTTGGAGGCCTTTCAAAAATAATGTTGCATTGTATGTCCCAAATTTTGTAGAAGGCAGACTAAGCCAACTGGAAAATAGCATTCAGGGAAAGTTTATGACCGGAGTGGCTGGGAGGCCCCTTCAGAGGCCCTGACTCACTGGAAGGTCTGTGGCTGGGTTTCAAAGAAGAAATGTTTATGTGTTCTCATTCTGGTAAACTATGGACATAAATATCATAATAATTGCTCCCATTTATTGGGGGTAGTTTTGTATAAAGGAGAAGAAAAGCAGCTTCCTGGCATTAAATATTTTGGTCAGGTCTTGCTGTAGCCTTTTACCAGCTACATGACCTTTCACAAATCAGCAGACCTCAGCTTTATCATCTTTAAAACAGAGATATGCTGGTACCTTTGCGTAGAGTGTAGTGGTTGTAATTATTCTTTGAGGTGAGGCATATAAAATGTTTTATGCCTATAAAATGCATACAAAATGCCTGGTATGTGGTTAAGTGCTTGGTAAATATTAGCTATTATTATTATTATTTTGTTGTTACATAAGTTACCTAGTGTCTGTCTCATGCTTTCTTTCTATTACCTTACAATTCAAACCTTTATCCCTACTTTACAGACAGGAAAAGCGATGCTCACAAAGGTAAAGCCCTTTCTTTTGAATGTGAAGTCACATGAAAATGGTCTTTCTTTTGCCATCCTTTTCATCCTGATGGTTGTGCTCTGCTGTTGCCTGTCAACATCAAGCTTAGGAGATAGAGCAGAAGGGGATTGCGATTGTTGTTTTCTCAAAATTGTGTGCTTGGTCGCTTGTGGAATTTACAAGATGCAGCATTCTCAAACTTATGAAATATAAAGGCCTCTTTCAGAAGAAAGCATCCTTATTTCCAGTTTGACTTAACTATGTTTGTCATAATATTATGTAAATATATCCCAGCATGGAATAAATGTTGTCGCTTATAGCATTTATTCAGTTATAAAATAAAGCAAATTTACAAATTAAGTGCCAACAAACTCCAAAACCCGTAAAATTCAAGTGAAGACAATAATTTATGTGACAGGTGTGTTATTCTGCTGAAAGTAAACTGTCAATTTTGGGTTTATCCATACTCAAGGTGGATTTTGTATTTAATCTAGGTCTGCCTTTTGGTTTAGTACTATTAACGTATCATAAACTTTCGAATATCTGTAGTTTCATGTGTCCCAGCTCAAAAAACAATGTCTTTTTGGGGGGTACCTGGGTGGCTCAGTTGGTTAAGTGACTGCCTTTGGCTCAGGTCATGATCCTGGAGTCCCGGGATCGAGCCCCGCATCGGGCTCCCTGCTCAGCGGGAAGCCTGCTTCTCCCTCTTTCACTCCCCCTGCTTGTGTTCCCTCTCTGGCTGTGCTTTTCTGTGTCAAATAAATAAATGAAATCTTTAAAAAAAAAACCAAAACAAAACAATGTCTTTTTAAATGAATGTTTTATGATTTGGTAGTAATTTCAAGGTGTTGTTTGAGTTCAGATTAATAGGCCTTCAGGAATACCAGTTTTCATGGGTGTTACCTTGACAAACCTGAAAAGCTGTTTTCTTCCCTCAGAGTCAGTATTTAAGTGTAGCCTTCACCCTAGTCCTGGCGCTGAAGTTAGGCCTGGAGTCAGACTTCCTGGGGTCACATTCCTTCAACAGAGTTGTTTTCATAAAACTTGAGGTGAATTTTACATTTCTTTGTAATACACTATCATTCCTGGGCCAGTTACTATGAAGATACACATATTTTGCTTTGTATTGTACTTAATTGCCATTTACAAGGACAGCATAGAAGAGAGTCCCCTTTATTGGATCCCCTATCAGGAGACAACAGATGCGGTCTGGAAAGGGCCGAATGAGGTAATGTCTTAGGTTTTGCAGGCCACGTGCAGTCTCTGTTGCCACTGCTTAACTCTACTGCTATTTGTGAACATTGAAATTAAAGTTCATATAATTTTCACGTCACAGAATTTTCACATGTTACAAAATTTTCCCCCCAGCAATTGAAAAATGCAAAACCATTCATTTTTAGCTCCAGATCATGCAAAAAATGGGCGGTAGGGCATCTGACTTAAGAGCCTAGTTTGTCTAGGCCTGTGCTAGATAACATTTGATAGAGTAAAAGGCTACCTCTTTTTTCCTTTTATTTATGGAGGCCTTAGAGTGTGGTGATTAACACAGCAGCTCTGAACAGAGTCTGCTTGTCCTTGGAATATGATCTTGTTGACTCAGTTTCCTCATCTGAAAAATAGGGGAATTTTTTTCTTTGTCCCTAGTCGAAGGAGATGAAATAGGAAACTGGGCATATAACAGTAACAGAGTACATAGTCTGTAGCTTTTAGCTCTTGTTATTTCTTTAATTACTGTTGAGGTCATACAACTTTTCATGCACTTATTGGCCATATTAGTATTTTATTTTTTCTTTTATAACTTCTACAGTCATATTTATTATATTTTATATTTTGATGCAATGCCTTATTTATATATTAATGTTATCAACCCATTGTCAGATATTTAATGAATTAATTTGCCTTCTCATTTTGTAGTGGTGGGTTTTTTTCTTTTAAGATTTTATTTATTTATTTGACACAGAGAGACACTGTTAGAGAGGGAATATAAGCAGGGAGAGTGGATGAGGGAGAAGCAGGCTTTCCACCGAGCAAGGAGTGCCATGTGGGGCTGATCCTAGGACCCTAGGATTATGACCCCAGCAGAAGGCAAATGCCCAATGACTGAGCTACCCAGGTGCCCCACTGTAGTGGCGGGTTTTTTATAAAACAAAGGGATCTTCAGTTTTATATATTTCAGTTATTGAAGAAATTATTTCAATTATTTCAGTTACTGAAGATAAATTCAATACATTTATCTTCTCCATTGTTTTTATTTTTATAAAAATATTCTCACACTAAGGTCAGATAATATTTACCTTTTTTTTAATTCTGGTTGTTTTGTAATTTCACGTCTTAACTATATAATCCTGGAATTAAATTTTATCTATGTCATAATATAAATATCTAAGTGTCTTTTTGTGTTTTTTTTTCTTACAAATTTTTACAAATTAGTTACTAATTTTTACAAATTAGTTGCACATCATTAATTGAGTAGTTCTTTCCTTCCCACTCATTTCAAGTGCCATTTTTATCAGACTCTAGGTAATTTGGTTGAATGGAATTGGGCCTCAGAAACATATTTTTAGGGGCACGTGGCTGGCTCAGTTGGTAGAGCACATAACTCTTGATCTTAGGGTTGTGACTTTAATCTCCATGTTGGCTGTAGAAATTACTTATAAATAAAATTTTTTTTAAAAAAGTTTTATTTGAGAGAGAGAGAGTGAGTGAGAGAGAGTATGAGAGGTGAGGTCAGAGGGAGAAGCAGACTCCCCGTGGAGCTGGTAGCCTGATGTGGGACTCGATCCTGGGACTCCAGGATCATGACCTGAGCTGAAGGCAGTGGCTTAACCAACTGAGCCACCCAGGCGCCCCTCCAAAAATTTGTTTTTGAGCAAGGCTTTCAATATGACACTCTTTTCTGGTCTTCAGAATTAGTGGTTTGGTGCAATATGAAGTATTTTATATTACTTGGAGAATTTTTATCTACCTTTTAATTGTGGTAAAAAGACAGCACAAAGTTTATTACCTTAACCATTTTTAAGTGTATAGTTCAGTAGTGGTAAGTATATTTATATGTTGTGCAACAGATCTCCAGAATTTTTCGTCTTACAAAACAGAAGCTCTGTACCTATTGACAACAACTTTTCACTTCTTCCTCTCTTTGCTCTGGTGACCACCTTTCTACTTTATGTTTCTATGAGTTTGATACTTCAACTCATATAAATGGAATCACATTGTATTTGTCCTTTTGTGACTGACTTGTTTAACTTAGCATAATATCCTGTGATTAGAACTTCTTTTTTTTTAATTTTCTTATTTTAATTTTATTTTTTTTTGTGTTATGTTAGTCACCATACAGTATGTCACTAGTTTTTGATGTA
>PITA01002186.1:126450-169204 GCA_004023965.1 Spilogale gracilis
TTTTTTTTTTTTTTTTTTTTTTTTTTTTTTTTTTTTTTTTTTTTTTTTTTTTTTTTTTTTTTTTTTTTTTTTTTTTTTTTTTTTTTTTTTTTTTTTTTGAATCTTGCTAATTCTGGATGAAACTGAAATGTTTTAAGATCTAGTCTGATCTGATGGGATTATGATGTCCTTTATGTCTTGTACTTTCAGATTTATCTTATAGAGCATCAACACTTTGTAGGAAAAAGTTGCTGCAAGAATTAACTGTTTCTGCTGATCTCTTGTGATAGGACCCCTCTTCTGGCTCATTGATAGAGCAGTTGCTTACCAGGTCTTTTCTCTGTACTGAACAGTACCAAATCTGATCATCCCTCTGGTAATCAAAATTTGGTTTAGTCTAATATATCACTTTTATCAAATACTTGTTACAACTCAGTGCTATGATTGGACATTTAGTTATTCCAGCTTTTTTTTTTTATTATTATTTTGTTTATTTACTTGATAGAGAGAGAGAGAGAGATCACAAGCAGGCAGAGAGGCAGGCAGAGAGAGAGGAGGAAGCAGGCTCTCTGCTGAGCAGAAAGTCTGATGCGGACCTCGATCCCAGGACCCTGAGATCATGACCCGAGCCGAAGGCAGAGGCTTTAACCCACTGAGCCACCCAGGTGCCCCATTATTCCAGCTTTTGAAAAAAAAAATTGTGACCTACCAGAGCAGGAATTTTCAGCAGACTGAAATTAATAAGAAAAAGCAAAGCAATAATTAGGACAAAACACTTTTAAAAAGTTTTTATTTATTTATTTAGTTGCTAGAGAGAGACGAATGCAGAGAAGGAATACAAGGATGGGGAGTGGGAGAGGGAGAACAGGCTTCCTGCTGAGCAGGGAGCCCAGTGCAGAGCTAGACCCTGGGATCATGACCTGAGCCAAAGGCAGAAGCTTAACAACTGAGCCACCCAGGCACCCCAGTTTTCTTATAAAATAATTTAGAAAACCATCTATTTCTTCTCCATTGATTTGTGATTTTTCTTTTATCATATATGAATACAGAGCATTATTTCCTGGGAAGTTTATAAGTTTATTCTTCTCCTTGAGAAGATGTATCTTCCCATTCTTCAAGTGCATAGGGATCTTATTTTTTTTAGTGTGAAGAAAGGTTATAATGACTAGTAAGTCCTCCTTCCCAGTCATTCTTTTTCTTTCAGTTAGTTTTGCTATCATTTATTATTCCCAGTCATTGGTTCTTAACCAGTTTGTGCCTCAGAGTTATCTGAGAGGAATTGGCTAAATGTCTACAACTTTTGTGAGCTACTTTAGTAAGTCTCAGGTAGGACGCAGACATGTGTACTGAGGAAACTCTGATAAATATCCAAGTCTAAGAACCACTGTTCAGTGGCATTAGCATTATTTTACACACTTCTGCTCTACTTTGAAATTTTTAGCAGAATTACAATACATTTACCAATTAACTTTATTTTATAGTATTTAGTCTTCTCATACTGGGTAACAATATTTATTTCCCATTGTCGTATACGTATAACATTGCTCTCTGAAAAATTTTGTGGTTTTTTTTGTGTATCCCACACATTTGTTTTTAAAGATTTTATTTATTTATTTGACAGAGAGAGAGATCATAAGCAGGCAGAGAGGTAGGCAGAGAGAGAGAAGGAAGCAGGCTCCCCAGGACCCTGAGATCATGACCTGAGCTGAATGCAGAGGCTTAACCCACTGAGCTACCCAGGCGCCCTCCCACACATTTTTTTTGAATTATCTACATATTTAGGGTTGTTTTCTTTTGCTTTGTGAATGAGTGTGGCTTCCTTTTTACTCCTTGTATTTTCTTACTTGTTTGTGGGTATACAGAAAAGTTTTTGTGGGGGAGAGGGAAAGAATGTTTAAATGGTAGGGCAGTGTTCTTTACAATGTTTCTGGAAATTTAGTTGAAATGAATCTTTTTCAAAATCACCATGTAGCAATAAAAACAGTAATATGAAAATAGAAAAAGGGGGCAACCTATGAATTGACTTAAAATCTAGAGAGAAAGGGATTTTTCTGTGAATTGAAGACTGTTCAGGTTACTTTCTCATTGAAACCTGCCTTAACTATGCTATCTAAATTTGCAGACCTTCACCTATGATTCTTGATCCTTTGCCCTGCTCTTTTTTCTCCATAGAACTTGTTATTGTCTAACATATTATATAACTTACTTAAATGTTTTCCCCTTCTTGTCTGTTTCCATCAGAACTGAAGCTTCATTGGGTTGGGATTTTTAGAACAATGCTTGGAACATGGCAAGTATTCCACAAATTTTAGTTGAATGAATAAAACTTGACTTGGAGTAAAATCAAGTATTTAAGTGAGGGTTTCTGAAAATAGTGACCTAGTTGTCTGAGTAAGGGTGAGAAATCTGTTCTGCTAGAGAGTTTAAAAATTAGCCAAATGAGGCTTTTTCATTGCAGGAGGAATCTGTAGGTAAAATGTGCGTTAAGAAAGCAGCCTTTCAGTTAAGAGGGCAGTGATTTATATTTGAGTATATAAGGACCAGGGGATGCCGCTGTTTATGCCAAGGGCCCTGTTCACTATGTGGAGGCCTTCTGTTTTTCTTTCAGAGCTGGCTAATTGACTTAGCTCCTCTTTTATTTGCCCTACAAAAGAGAGGTCATTGAAGTTATCTTTCTCCATTTTTAAAGATGAAAATAAAAATGAGAGAGAAAAGTTGTTTTGTTAGATTAGAGATTAATATGGGATAGTTCTGTTTATTTCTTCTGTGGTGCTATAAATGAAAAGTCATCTGCCATATTTCTCTCTGTCCTTGAGAGATCTTCAGTTTTTTCTTCTGTAGGAAGAACTGTGTTAATTGTGACTTAACACTTGAATGGCATTGTGCATCATGCCATCTTGGGGTAAGTAAGCACCCTGGAGATCTGCTGTGTGTGTGTGTATAATTCCTCATGGTAATATAAAATGGTAATACAGATCAAATAGTTTATAATAAAGTAACATTTCAGTATGTAAATGCTTAGGTACAATTAAGCAAGAAGATGTCACGAAGCATTCAGAAGCACCTCTTGAACTCCCTCCCCACTAGATAGAAAAGGTTCAAGGGAGAAAGCTTGCATCACAGAAAATGAAAAAGGAGACTTGGGAGGATTGCCTTTCAACTTCTCAGTTCCCTACATGTTTTTGTTTGTTTGTTTGTTTGTTTTTTAAGATTTGATTTGTCTTCCCCTTTAATATTTGCATATCACTCTTCTGCAGTCTCCTTGATTTTACCCTGTACTTGTGTTTATATATTTGTTCTGTCTCCTCTTTTATGTGGGTCATTGTCAGTGGCAGACGGCTTGTCTTCTACTTTATAATTCTCTAGAGCATTCTTTTTTAAGATTTTTTTTTTTACTTGACAGAGAGGGAACACAAGCAGGGGGAGTGAGAGAGGGAGAAGCAGACTTCCCGCCGAGCAGGCAGCCCGATGTGGGACTCGATTCCAGGTCTCCTGGATCATGACCTGAGCCGAAGGCAGTCGCCTAACCAACTGAGCCACCCAGGCGCCCTCTCTAGAGCATTCTTTACAGTGTTTTAAACAAGAAGCACTCGATTAATGTTTGCCCCACAAGTAAACAAGAGGGAAAATTAAAGTTTCAGGAAGGAGATTGTAATATTACCAAAAATTACATTAAGGAGTCACAGTAATCAAAACAGGCATTTGGTCTCTCTGGTATTTAGAGTGAGATGTAAACTGGACTCCATGTGAATGGGTAAAATGAGTTTGGGGATTGCTCAAGTAGATTACTGTTATTGTTTCCTTCCAAACCCTGGTCTGTGGCATTTTGTTCCAGAGGAAATTCTAGACCTGTGGTGATTTAATCTTGCCAAAGGATAAAGCCCTGAAATGAGTCATTCTCATTTTTATTCACTTTGTTTTTACATGGAAGAATGCACAACCAACCAAATGAAGGAAGTTTTGCTTTCTGATGGGTTGGCACTGACCATTTTCACAGTTTGTCCTGGTCCTGGCTCCCATACTAATATTTTATATGTGGATGCTGTAGAGGTCAGTCAGGTTTATATTGTATGTTTGGAGGGAGTAGTTTGTATGAATGAGTCAGGCAGTCCCTACTACTCAGAGGTCTTTTGATAGCATGGATCTAAGATCAGAATGACATGTTGTGGACTTGGCCATGAGAAGAACCTGGGCTTCTTTCTGGGCCTCCAGCTCAACATCTGGAAAATGAAGGAGTTGAATGAGGTCATCTGTAAAGCAGAAATCCTCAACCCTGTAATATCCAGTGCCTCTTTTTTATAACACGTTTTATAGTACCCTCTTTAGTACCATGAAATGAAATTCATATATAATATAACCTGCCTGCATGTATAATTTAAAAATATATAGTGTATATATATGTGTATATATAATCCCTAACTAATATAAAACAACAATGCAAATGAAGTAATTTATAATGAAACAATATGCATTTTAATATGTAAATGCATAGTTTCAGTTACACAGGAAGAAATAAGAAGTATTCAGAAGCTTGTGCCTATATGTAGAATAACGGGGTATGTGGCAAAGATGAATGTTTTGTTGTATTGGTCACTCAGATACTGTGAATGGCATTGTTGGTGATGTTATTTTTCCAGAATGATGAGCAACCCTTGGCAGAGTTCCAAATCAAACAAAATGCTGTCTTCTCTTGATTCATGTTGTTTCATTTCTAAACATAGAGATTTTTAAGCCATACAAAAAATTTCGTGTTTGTGGGTAAAGCAAAACCAGATCCTGGGCTCAGATAATCATAAACAAGTTTATCACCATTGTGGTTCCTGAGACATTTGAAAGCTGAGTAGGATATGGTACAGTACTTTATGAAGAAGGGCTGTCTTGCACATTGCATGATGTATTTCTGGACCCAGCCTACTAATGTCAGTAGCTCTTGTCTCACCCCAACCCTGATGACCAGATATCTGCCTCACCCTAGGGGGCACTACTGCCCCCATAGAATACCATTGCTCTAGGACAGGATTTCTTAACCTCCACATTTAAAACACTTGGGTCAAGTAATTGTTTATTGTGTGGGGCTTTCCTTTTGTCAGAGGATGTTTAGCAACATCCCTGGCTTCTACCCACTTGATGCCAGTGCACTCCCTTAGTTCTGATAACCAAAAATAACTTCTGACATTGCCAAATGTCTCGTGGGGGATAAAACTGTTCCATGTTGAGAAGCACTACTCTAAAATCTGCCATTAGGAAAAACATAATATTTGTTAAAATGGATAAAAAACATTGCATTCCACACTAACAGGTGTTACTAGTTTTTCTATCAGGCTCAGGTAGTAAGGGAGGCTTTTACCAATCTCTCATTCTTGTTTTTCGGGTCACTTAACGGTGGGATTATTTTATTGCCAGGCTTTGGAGGGGTGAGAAGAATGAAGAGTAGAGAATGATAAATTTCACTGTATGAGAGAATGAGAATTTCAAGAAAAGCTACCCAAAAAAGGCCCTTTGATAAGTAGGAGTTCATAGAACTCTTTTCTGACAAGTTTGACATTGATGTTAAAGGTTACAAAACTAGAATTTTAGTTCTGTAAGAAATATTAGAAATCTTGTGGGTACCCACTCATTTTACAGATGAGAAAGAGACTAAAAGCTAAAGTGCAGTCACAGCTTAAGTTGAACCAGGACTTTAATAAATCTCTTGAGAGTCTCCCCACTGCTCTTTGTACAATACAGTGTCTCTCAACCAGGCGATATTTGTAAAATAGTTTTAGCTTTTTGCAAGGACTGACTCTTGATAGGATACAAAAGACAAAACAATACTTTTCTTTAGAACCTTGATATCCATCATGCATGCCAGGAAAAATAAGGTTAGCTGTTATATACAAGAGACTAGTTTTCCTAGATTAAACAGAAATACTTTTAATATTAATGTTAATAACAACACTTCCATGATGCTTTTGTGGACAAAGCCTTCTTCCAAGAACTGTACCTTTTGATAATTACAGCAGCTCTATGAACTAGATAGTGCTATTATCATCCCCCTTATGTGAGTGAGGTACCAGGAGCCCAAAGAAGCCTGCACAAGGTTAGAGGGTTCACAAAAGGCAGAGCTGGGATCTGAAGCCAGGCAGCCGGCTGCCCACGGCTATGCTCTTGTCACTACCCATTCCAGTCCGCTTGCTACAAGCCTTAAGCATTCAACTGATTAAGGATAGAAAAACTATTAGCGTCCTGCTTGTGAAACTGGTATTCTTAGGAGTTAAACGTTTGGAGAATTTCAAACCTGAACATTTTCAGGACACATTATATTTTCTTCAAAGATTAAATCATTCTACACACTTTAACATTCACACCAAAGGTGAACTTACTCTTTGTAGGATATAAGAGTTTCTTTCATCTTGTCCATATCTAAAGCACAGTAAAACAGAATTCTGGCATGAAGTTTATAGCAGGAAGGAACCAGGATCTGAAATGAAAGGATTATATAAAGTCATCTTCCTTGTTTGTTTCACCCTTTGTTATTCCCCCAGAGGAAGGAGAGAGGATTTTGAAAACCTTTATTGCAAAATGAGTTTGAAGTAGACACAAATAATATATATGATTGACAGCTATAAAAAAGAAAGAAAGAAAAATAAGAAACTTGAAAAACATCTGTACTTATTGAGAAGTCAATGCAAACCTTCCAAACATGATATTTATTTATTTATTTATTTATTTATTTATTTATTTATATATAAAGATTTTATTTATTTGACAGAGAGAAACACAGCCGAGAGGGAACACAAGCAGGGGGAGTGAGAGAGGGAGAAGCAGGCTTCCTGCCAAGCAGGGAGCCTGATGTGGGACTCGATCCCAGGTCTCCGGGATCATGACCTGAGCCGAAGGCAGTTGCTTAACCAACTGAGCCACTCAGGCGCCTCAAACATGATATTTAAAGATCAAAATAGCATCAAAAGTGTTTGGAAGTATTTCCAAAGTCAATATTAGGTTTGTAAGTGCTAGGTAGTAGAAATGGCAGAATCAATTATGTTCTCTGTTCCCAGTCCTTTCTTCTCGATTTTATATATTATCGGTGATATTGGCATTGGCAACATGTTGGCTTCTTTTTTTTACTTACCTTTTTTGTTTTTAAAGGAATTGTGCTATTGTGAAAAAACATTTCTTTAAATTTTCATTCTTTCTGTTAAACTCCTCATATTGTTGTTCCCGCACCATCAGCTGGTAGTCTGCTTGAATTTCTCTCTCTCCCTCCAAGTCCTTCTCTCCACCACACATATGCTCTTTCTCTAAATAAATAAATAATCTTAATAAAAAATGGAGTCTGTAGATGCATTGGCAAAATTGTAGTAAAACAAGTTACTTTTTGTAAGTTTACCTTGTTCCATTTTTGGGTCAAGCATACACGAAACACATTCACTTTCTTTTCATTTTTATTTTATTTTATTTATTTATTTGACAGAGAGACACAACGAGAGAGGGAACACAGGCAGAGGGAGTGGGAGAGGGAGAAGCAGGCTTCCCACCGAGCAAGGAGCCCAATGCCAGGCTAGATCCCAGGACCCTGGGACCGTGACCTGAGCCAAAGGCGGATGCTTAACAATGGAGCCACCCAGGCGCCCCAAAGCACATTCACTTTCAGAGAAGAACTGAGATGATAGGAAAACAAAATTCTTATTTCAGCTCCTAATTAAAGGAGGTGGTTTGTGTCTTGATTAAGCCCCCAGCTTCTGGAGCCAGACCAAGTTGTACCCACTGGCAGGAGGTTGATTTTGAACACATTACTTAACCTTCCTGTGCTTCAGTTTCCTAATCTGCAAAATGGCTTAGTTGGCTGATAGGACCCATTTTATAGGGTTTTCATAATCACTTAATGAATTTATACTTTTTTTTTAAGTTTTAATTTATTTATTTGACAGAGAGAAACACAGCTAGAGAGGAAACACAAGCAGAGGGACTGAGAGAGGGAGAAGCAGGCTTCCCGCTGAGCAGGAACCCTGATGTGGGGCTGGACCCTGGGTCTCCAGGATCATGACCTGAGCTGAAGGCAGTTGCTTAACCAACTGAGCCACCCAGGCACCCCATGAATTTATACTTCTAAAAGTACTTTGGAAAGTGCCTAGCATTTAGCTAGCAATCATTAAATGTAAGCTCTTATTAATCTTGGGAACAGATTTTCTCACTCTCTACTTAGTCTTTCTAGGTTGTTGCTGTGAACAGTTTGAGTCGTATTTCTGTCAATTTAATGAACTTCTGAACATTGAAGGAAATGATTACAAACCAACAGATTTCTAGTAATTAAATTCTGAACCATTCATGGAGCAAATATAGAAGTATCCCAGAAATGTACTATAGTTTCTATATATATGGAAACTAAAACTTGCCTTTCTGTTCAGACATATTCAAGTTTGTTAGCTAAAAGTTGAGGGTCAGGAAGAACTACGCTCCACGTGTTTTACAATTTTAGATCTTTTTCACTAATCTTCATTCTGAGTAGCCAGTAGCAAATCGATAATTTACTCTGAACAAGAATAAGTAAATTACTACTCTCTTGATGCATAGTATGAAGGTCAAGAATATATCGTAACAATTTCTACACCAAAAGTTATGTGAAAGAAAGCTACCAAGCAAAGTGTGATTATAATTAGGTATAATAATGTTAATTCCCAGCTGCAACATTTGACCATTACAGTGCAGTGAGAAGAAGGTAGCACTTCTGGAAGCAGAAAATCATCTTACTCTTCTTTCTGAGATTTGTAAAATTAAGGCTGTTCATCACCACCCTTGAATTATAATGATCTGAATTTCACTTAAAATCATCCCTTAGTTTAGAAATCATTATGCTGATGTAAAGGCCAGGGAGAAATGCTTTATCTTTAACATAGTACAGATCTTCCTCAAAAACAGTTTTACAATCCACATTTTCCAACCTATTTCATTTGAGGTGGGGAGCTGATAGAAGAGGAATAGGGGTGGTTCTGGGGATTTCTATGTCCAAGCCCTATCAGACCCAACAGAGCTTTTGTAACTTGGCCATATGCCCAGACAGTCTCTAAATATAGCTCTCACTATTCTGTGCTACTTGGAGTTCTTGTGTTCTGGGAATGGCCCGTGGTTGGACAAACTTCCTGGGCTCAGTTAAAGATATGGGAAATATGCCACGTTATGGGCTGAGCACCTAAAGTCAGACTGGAGAAGACCTCAACCCCCTGTACTTCTGGAAGGGAACTATTGTGCAACTCTAAGCAAGGAAATACAAATTCATGATACTCTTGAGGGGCTAGTAGGAGGTGTGGATTCTTTGGTAAATGAATAAAAACATATAGAGCTTTGCAGTAAAAACTAGTTGGATATTCTCAGAATATATTTGTTATTTCCTGTATTTATTTATAGTCTTCCATCTAAGGAATTGACATGATTTAGCATGCATAGTGAGTGCATAGTTGGGATTTATTAAATGATGGATATATTATAGATATTTCAAGGTTATTCCTATAGTTGTTGACTGATTTGGCAAAAGAGATTCCTTAATTGTTGATTTAAGAATTAAAATTGTATCACGTCTTTGAAAATTTTTTGTCCTTCCTTACTGTAAAAATAATTGAGGAAAATCTTATCCGATTTCAATTAATTTGTATTTCCACAGCTCTGACTCATTTCAGTACCAATCACCGGACCTTAGTAACAAAAATCCTATATTGGATGTCTTGGATGAGAAATGAACAGATAAGAAGTAATTTTCTTTTATAACTTAATCACATAATTCAGCTTGCTTCAAATTGTTTGTTAACAAAGTGTGACAATTTATATATTAAAGATAAAAATTTATAATAAGAAATTGCCTACATACTTTACCTGAAGGGTAATTACCCTTCATATACTCTATAATTCACCAGCTTTGATGAAGGTGGCAGTGAGTTATGATGGTCTTTACCTTGTCAGAAAGACTCTAATAACTTCATCATGCTACTGGTGTCTTAAAATTATGGATTGTATGCAAGGCATAATATCTCTCTTTTTGATAGAAACTACATTTCTCTTCTTGAGTGGTCAGTAATTCACAGGAATTCGAAAATGGCTTTTTATATTAATAATTTCTAAATTATATTTCCACTCAAAATAGTGATGAAATGCCTTACTTATATTTTCATAGTTTCAAAAACTACTCACATAATAATGTAAGTAGAATCCTTGCCTATTAATTTTTTAAAGTATAGTGGAACCCTTTTGTAACACCACTGAATAATAGATAGTAATATTGTATTATGGACCAGCTGTGTTACATATGTTTTTTTATTTTTTAAAGATTTTATTTATTTGACGGCAAGAAACACAGCTAGAGAGGGAACACAAGCAGCGGGAGTGAGAGAGGGAGAAGCAGGCTTCCCGCAGAGCAGGGAGCCCGATGTGGGGCTCAATTCCGGGTCTCCGGATCATGACCTGAGCCGAAGGCAGTCGCTTAACCAACTGAGCCACCCAGGCGCCCCTACATCTGTTTTTTAATGGCTGTATGAAATGAAATATTGTGTTGAAGGAGAGTCACAATTTGATCTGAAACATACTAGTTTGTTCTTACTCCACTTGGCTAGAATTCTTCTCATTAAGTAAATATTAGTTTAACAACAAAATTGTGAGCACTGTGGTAGCATTATTAAAATATGTATGTGTGAGGGGTACCTAGGTGGCTCGGTCGGTTAAGAGTTTGTTTGCCTTGGACTTGGATCATAATCCCAGGGTCCTGGGATCAAGAAAAGCTCCCACTGGGTTCCCTGCTTTGAAGGGAGTCTGTGTCTCCCTCTCCCTCTGCTCCTCCTCACCACTCCTGCTTTCTCTCTCTCTCTCTCTCTCTCTCTCTCATGTGCAGTCTCTCTCTCTCTCAAATAAAGAAAATATTTTTTAAAAATTATGTTCAGGTAGCCAATATATAGAACATCATTAGTTTTTCAAATCTTAAAAAATATGTATATGTTATCTGGAAGTGGGAGATAAGATTATGTTAATAGTTGGAGAGGAGCATATCAGCTACAAGAACAGAATGGCTTGGTGGTTAAGTACACGGATAGTTGACACTGAAAGGCAGAGGATATGAGGTGTGAGGAAACAGGAAGTGTGTTTATGGATGACATCACCAAAGCATGATGCATTTTGCTGGATAAAAGTTGGCTAACACTGGTATTATCAGGACATTTACCTTTATGTCTTAAGTATGAAAAGTACTTTTATTTTTTAATTTGGGTTTTTAAAGTGTACCATGAAAAAGAGTAAAATAGCTGTTTTGCAGTTTAAAATTCAGTATACAGGGGTGCCTAGCTGGTTCAGTCTGACTGTCTCAGCTCAGGTCTTGATTTCATGATCTCAGGGAGATCAGGCCCAGGATGGAAACTACTTAAAAAAAAAAATTCAGTCTAGAAACTGAATATGATGATATTCTTTAAGAAATTGAAAGATAGAGGCACCTGGGTGCCTCATTTGGTTAAGCTTCCCATTCTTGGTTTTGGCTTAGGTCATGATCTCAGGGCCCTGGGATCCAGCCCTGCCTCAGGCTCCCTGCTCAGTGTGGAGTCTCTTTGAAATTCTGCCTTTTCCCTTTCTCTCACCTTTTGCTCCTCCCATTGCTCTCTCTTTCCCTAAAATAAATAAATAAAATCTTTTAAAAAAATCAAAAGATATGTTATTGCTAGTTGGAACTTTTGAAAGCAGAACTTATCTAGCTATTCCACTTCTGTGTATATTCTCAAAGGATTTGAAATCAGGGACTTGAATAGATATCTGTGTACCAGTGTGCATAGCAGCATTATTCGTAATAGCCAAAAGGTGGAAATAACCCAAATGTCCATTGATGGATAAGTGGATAAAGTGAGATGTATATGTGCAAGCATATTACTCAGTGTTATAAAAGAAATGAAATTCTGACACATGCTGCAACATGGATTAACATTGAAGACATTTTGCTAACTGAAAGAAGCCAGGCATAAAAGGACAACTATTGTATGATTTCACTTACATGAGATACTTAGGTGGTCAAATTCATAGAAACAGAAAATAGGATAGTAGTTGCCAAAGGCTGGGTGGGATGAGGGCAGAGAATGGGGAATAATTGCTTAATGGTACAGAATTTTGGTTTGAGAAGATGAAAAATTTCTGGTGATGGATTGTGGTAGCACAATAATGTGAATGTATTTAATGCAACTGAACTGTATATCTAAAAATAATGAAAAAGTAAATTTTATATTATATATATTTTACTATAATAGCAAAAGCAATACTCACTGAAATGGTATTATAAAGTAATAAAATGGTTCCAGTTAGAGAATAAACTAACAAGAATTGTATAAGGGTTAGCTAATTATTCATATTCACAAATATTCAGTAGTCGTTATTAGACTAAATTTGGGGAAATAAATTCCTTGTCTTATATATGATCTAGGGAATGATTTGCCCATACTTAAAAATATTTTCTTTCCATATGTGGCAAGATTCATGGAACATGGAAAATGCTCAGTAAATATTTGTTGATTGATATCTGTTTATTCAGGAAATTGTAGTTATATCTTCACGTGCAGAACAATCAGCTTAACTGGAACTCGTTAAGTGTACTTAATTTTTTTTTTTTTTTAAGATTTTTTAAATTTATTTGACAGAGAGAAACATAGCCAGAGAGGGAACACAAGCAGGGGGAGTGCGAGAGGGAGAAGCAGGCTTCCCGTCCAGCAGGGAGCCCGATGTGGGACTCTATCCCGGGTCTCCAGGATCATGACCTGAGCCAAAGGCAGTCGCACAACCAACTGAGCCACCCAGGCGCCCCTCGTTAAGCCTACTTATAAGCTCAGTGAACAGATAGAAACTATAACCTTTAAAATATAAACAATAAAAAATAGAGTATACAATATACTAGGTTATGGAAATTAATGTATCTTAGTTAATATGCAATGGATTTTTGTTGTTGATACTAAAAACAGTATTAGCAGTATCTTGAGAAATGCATAGTTCTTTGCCTGCAAGACTGACTCTAGGATCAGTAGTGCTATTATCTTCATTTTATAGATGTTCAAAGATCGCTGTGGGTCTCGAGGCCATTTCAGTGCTTTCCTTACTATGACAATAGCTTCATTTAAGCCTGTGGTTCTTAGGAGGATGATTTGACTATTTTCTTGAGAAGAAATCTAAGTGGTAGTGCAGAAACCTGTCTACATAGTGTGATATTAGGTCATATAACATGGCGTCTATGGCCGCTTTTGCTAGATAGAGAGTGGTAGCACTCTTTTCGTTTTTGTGGGCAAAGAGTCGATTTTAGTCTTTTGTAGGAACATGATTTTCATTATCCTGAGCACTATTATTCTAGTTATCAGACACTATCACCTACATAGGAACTTACTGTATTATTTTTCTGAGTAATTACATTCCCCTCCACATTGTTCCTTGAATTATATCAATTCATCATGGAACATTGGCAAATTAAAAAAAAAAGGCAGAATGGTGACGATATTTTAAAAATTACCCACATTTTACCACTCAAAGATAAGCAGTGATATCATTTGTTTCCACGTCAGAGCAGTCCAACTCTTCTGTACTGCGTATGTGCACACACACGAAGAGATACAAAACTGGGAGACCTAACATTGGGATTGTAATGATCACTCTGTTTTATAACCTGCAATGTTTTTTCACTGAACATTAGTGAATACTTTCTCACGTCACTAACTATACTTTTGCAGCTGCTTTCTTTCTAAGTAGCCTCATTGCCTTTTATTTTATGCCTGTACCAATTCTCTTTTCCTGGGCTTTTAGAATGTTCTTCTTCTTTTTTTTTTGTTATTATAAATAGCACTATGAGGGAAATACTTGGGGTTAATCTTTTACCTATTTCTCATCATTTTCTTTTTTTTTCTTTTTCTTTTTCTTTTTTTTCAAGATTTTATGTATTTATTTGACAGAGAGATCACAAGTAGGCAGAGAGGCAGGCAGAGAGAGAGGAGGAAGCAGGCTCCCTGCTGAGCAGAGAGCCCAACACAGGCCTTGATCCCAGGACCCTGAGATCATGGCCTGAGCTGAAGGCAGAGGCTTAACCCTCTGAGCCACCCAGGCACCCTGTATTAAAGATATTATTAACCCAGTTCTATGTTATTCATTTTGTAACAACTTTTTCCTCCAGTGGATTTTTCTGTTTCCAACATTTGCCAAGTTTTACCAAGGAAAAAATAAATTAAAAAACAAACCAAAAAAATCCCTTTAGCTAGATTACTTAACTTGGAGTTTTGTTTCTGAATGCAAGATAGAAGTGGTAAATTGCCTTCCTACAACCCCAGAAGAGAAAAACTTTCCCTGTCAATTAGTTGTAAGGCCATCAGTCTTAGGATAATAACCAGGTAACTTCAGATAGTTTGTCTGTGAAGGGCTTTGTCTCTGATATGAGGTTTTATCTAGGTGCTGGGAGTTTCTTGAAGGAAAGTGTAGCTAGATTGAACTTTTCTATTTGGGTATGCTCCATTACACCAAGTATTGCTGAAAGCAGTTGGCATTTTTGCTGGATAATATGAAAACATTGAGAGAAGGTGTACCCATACTAATAAGGAAGATAGTAATTAGACTATTGCATAGAATCGTGTTTCTTCCAACAGAGTGTTTAAGCAATGCTCTCTTTTTTTCCATGAAGGCACTAGAGCTACTTATTGTTTTGGGATTAGAATTTATATTTAAACATGGTCGATATGGAATTTAGGAAATTCATTTCAGATATGTGAAAGTTAACATTGATGTGTATATATGTGTGGGCTTGTGTGTATGTCGGAGGGGATAGAGGGAACAAAAGTAAAGCCAAAATCATAATATTGAGAGAAATATTAAAGGTAAATCAGATCTTTATTTTCGAATATTGCTCTCCAATCCAATAGTGATAAAGTGCATCTGAAAAGACTATAATGTTACTTTCAAAGCAAACATTTACCAGGTTCCAGGAAATGAATGTGTTTGCATGAAACACACTTGGCAATTGCATAACGCTTATTCTTTATCTGTTGTCAAACAATTGACTGTTAAAGTCTGATCATGTTGGGGCACTTGGTGTGCACTCTCTTAAGCTTTCAAAAACATGGTACATGAGCACCTACTTCCTACCAACTGGCATTACGGAGAGTTGGAATGGGGGCGGTATACTGACGTCATTTGATGGCAGATTCTGTTTTGGGAATTTGAAATCTCTTGTATTTTTTTCCTTAAAATTTTATTTAAATTCTAGTAAGTGAGCATGTAGTGAAATATTGGTTTCAGGAATAGAATTTAGTGATTCATCACTCTCATACAACACCCAGTGCTCACTATAAGTGGCCTCCTTAATACCTGTCCCTCATTTAGCCCATCCCCCGCCCCTCTCCCCTCCAGCAGCTCTCAGTTTGTTCTTTATACTGAAGAGTCAGTTTGTTTCCCTCTCTTTTTTTTTTTTTTACCCCTCCTTATATGTTGTCTCTTTGTTTTTTTAATTCCATATTCTAACTCCATCCATGTCCTTGCAGATGGCAAGATTTCATTCTTTTTAATGGCTAAATAATACTCGTGTGTGTGTGTGTGTGTGTGTGTGTGTGTGATGCCTTCTTTGTTCATTCATCAGTTGATGGACATTTGGGTTCATTTGGCTATTGTTGATAATGCTGCTATAAACATCTGTGTGCATGTGCCTCTTCAAATCAGTATTTTTGTATCCTTTGGGTAAATACTTAGTAATGCAATGGCTGGGGCATAAGATAGCTCTATTTTTAACTTTTTGAGGAACCTCCATAATGTTTTTCAGAGTGGCTGCACCAGCTTGCATTCCCACCAGCAATGTAAGATGGTTCCCCTTTCTCCCTATCCTTGCCAACATCTGTTGTTTCCTGCATTGTTAATTTGAGCTATTCTGAAAAGTGTGAGTGGTATCTCATTGTGGTTTTGATATATTTCCCTTATGATGAATGGTGTTGAGCATCTTTTTGTGTGTCTGTTGGCCATCTGGATATCTTTGGAAAAATGTCTATTATTCATGTCTTCTGCCCATTTCTTAACTGGATTATTTTGAGGGGGTATTGGGTTGTATAAGTTCTTTATAGATTTTGGATACTAACCCTTTATCAGGTATATCATTTGCTGAAATCTCTTCTAAATACATTAGAGGTAGGGGCACCTGGGTAGCTCAGTCAGTTAAGTGTCCAACTCTTGATTTTGGCTCTCATGATCTTAGGGTCATGAAATGGAGCCCTGTGTAGGACTCTGTGCTCAGTGGGAAGTCTGCTTGAGATTCTTTTTCTCTCTCTCTCTCCCTCTGCCAACCCCCCCAACTCTCTCAAAATAAATAAATAAATCTTTAAAAAATAATTATATTAGAGGTACTTTTTAAAGGAGCCCTACAAACCATAATTTTGTCAAGTGAAGAATTTGTAATACATAATTATCAATGGTTTAATCTTGAAAATCAGAGTCCAGCTTCACAGTTTGTAAGTCTTATGACAGTTTTAATTTGACTGTGAATAGGATACATGCTTTCTGTAGCCATCTTAGAGAAGAAAAGTAAAGCGGAAGTTTCAGGTGGCTGCCAAGTGGAGTTTAATCTTAGCTAATGTAGAAATAATTTCATTTCTCTAACAAATCTGCCTTTTGTCATCATGGTTGTTTAGGAGTCTTGGTCCTCATAGCAACAGAATAGAGTTCTTTTCATTCTCACTCAAATAATGTGTGTCTTTTTTTTTTTTTTTAATGGTTTGCATTTCTCTGATCAGTACTAGAGTTGGATGCATTCTTTTTTTATTGACATATAATGTATTATTTATTTGAGGGGTACAGTTTTGTGATTCATCAGTCTTACACAATTCATAGCACCCGAATAATGTTTTAAGCCTACTTTTTCCTTGATAGATTTTTTAGATAACTATATGAATTTGTGAATTTTTGTAGAACAATTGATGCTTTGCTTTTAAAATTCTTAGAAGAAACACCTAGATATATGTTTAAATATCCATATCAATTCAGTTATGCCTGAAGTATCTATGCTTTTTCATTTTCAATGCTTAAATCAAAATTTTTTTGTACATGAAAATTTTAAAAATTTGAAACTCTTAGAAAATCTTTAAAACAGTTGCTGGTTTAGCACAGTGTTTTAAGTATATTACATATATATAGTATATTTAAGTAAATTAAGTATAGTAAGTATTGGTTTTATTTTAAAGCTGAGATATCAGTAATATAGTAATATCTTTTCTCACTTAAAAACTGAACTAATAAAAATGTTCTTAAACATTTTGAAAATATTAAATGTGTTAAGTAATTCTAGTAACACTTTTCTTAGACTTATATACAATATTAATTTATGAATTTTGTAAATTTCATGGAGTAGCTTATTTTTACATTAAGAATTTAAAACTTAAATTTAGCAGTGTGTGAAACATGTCAAATATATTGTGTTATATTTACTGAAGATTTTCTGGTTTACCAAATTAAATGCACATTTCTCCCTTTTTAAAATTTGTTAAATATCTTCATTTACTGATCTCTTTATTGAGGAATTTAAATAAAATTTATTACTTATCTAATACTTTTGAATTTATAGTGTACTCAAAATGGTTTATTTATCCTTGGCCAGTTACTCCTTCAGACTCTAACTTAGTATCTTCTTTTTTTTTTTTTTTTAAAGATTTTATTTATTTATTTGACAGAGAGAGAGAGAGAGAGAGAGAGAGAGAGAGAGAGATATCACAGGTAGGCAGAGAGGCAGGCAGAGAGAGAGGGAAGCAGGCTCCCCGCCGAGCAGAGAGCCCCATGTGGGACTCAATCCCAGGGCCCCAAGATCATGACCTGAGCTGAAGGCAGAGGCTAAACCCTCTGAGCCACCCAGGTGCCTCTCTAACTTGTTATCTTCTAAGGCTAATTTAAATGATCATTTAAACATGTTTTACTGTTACTGATTATCTTCTATTTCTGGTATATTGAGGGTCATTCAGGACTGACTGATCACCAGGTCCCATACAGGTGGGAGTGGAGGCGGGACATTCATCTTAGTAAAGGTGAGGAATGAGCCTGGCCCGGAGCAGGTATCTGATTTAGAAGGTGGAAATGAATATTTTCCTGGAATGAGTTGGCAGTAGTAGGTTATTACTACTTTAGATATATTTTTAGCCAGCTAAAGAGAGAAATTATTAAATCTAGGATTGAGCAAAGCATTTCAAGCATTTCATAAGAAGTGATTAGATTAGTATTATTAGATTAATATTATTACATTAGCAGATTTTTCTTAATCTAGTATTTACAATGTAAACTTTTAATAAAAATTTAACTTCTGTAGAATACTGAAGACATTTTCATTAAATATGAAATTTAGTGAAATTTACAATTATTTAGTTATATTATTCGCCACCAGAAAAATTACTGTCTAAATTAAAGATTATCAGCTTAAAAAATAGATAGCAATTAAATGTGTAAAATGTAACTATGAAAATTCTGATATTGAGTTTTTACCTGATAACCATGAGCTTCAAAATCTGATACCATCTTTCATGAGAGTCACAGGTTTATTTCCACTGTGTTATTTACTTAGGTTATGTGGCTTTTCACAAACTTAAACAAATGTTAGCTGGTTCGTCAAACAGTAACAAATAAAAGAAAAGTGGTTGGAAATGAAGATTATGTTGTCCTGAAACTTGTTCTGTTTCCTCTGTCTACTGCTATCTTTCTCCGCACATCCTTACACGAAACTCATGACTTTACTGTGGAGATTGTTGTGGCAACCAAGTGAGACAAGAAGAAAAGTTTAAAACTGCTGCTTGCCCCCTAATAAGGCGATGCTTGGTTTTTTGAGTACCACTAAGAGCTTAAAAGTGCTTATCAGAGCAACTCTTTACTGCCTTAATTTGTGTACAGATTGCTGTTAGTGTTGCTACTATCTGCTTTGTATCAGGCTTGCTAGCTAATTTCCTTGTTTATTAGCTAAGTGATTTTCTTAATGGCTACCCTTTTGACAAACGAAGAACTCTTAGCTGCTCTGACAGGAAAGCCAGATTTAAAAACTCACCGTGAAAAGGATAAGGAACATCTGTATTCATGCTGCTGCTGTGTTGTTGGTGTGGGAGAAAATCTGGTCATTGACCTTGAGTCTTGACTGAAGTCACACAAATATGCATAATTTGGCCTTTATCCATGAAACAAATAGCAACAGTCTCCAGTTAAAGCAGGGATTCAGTTTCCTTTGTTTTGGGTGTGGAAAATGGAATCTTTTCCAAACTTATTATTAGACAGTTTAGTGAATTTTTTCCTGAAATATTTTAGAATCTTCATTTGGACAGAAGCATTTTATTTGAATTTGTATTTTACCAACAAAGAGGAATTTTGCTTATATTCAAAGATTTAGAGCTCTCCAATGTTGTGTTTGAAGGAGACTTTTTTTTAAAATAAAATATTCAAAGAAAATCCAAATATCCAATGGCACCAGCAAACCCCCTCATGATCTGATGGTAGATTTTGGATTGGGGCATGGGATATTTATATTGGGGGACCAATTTAAGGTTTCTTTCAACCAAATTAGCATGGTGCAAGTCAGTGGGGGATAACACCAGTGGAGCTGAGCTCTCTATAGCTAACAGCCTGGGAACACTACAGACCTTCTTGAAGTCAGTCTCCCAATGGTTGCCCTTGATTCATCTTAGAAACCAGGTTTATAGGTGAACGTATAGGTCTTTTAGAAACCCATCTCTGCCTCCATAGCTTCTGACTCTGACATGGTACCAAAATGTGTATTTATCCATCAGCTTCATCTTAGAGATTGGGCAGTGGGATTGGGTGTATCGCACACAACAGAAATCCATCTTTTACATAAGGTGAGAAAATATGAGCTTCCTAATGTTTAAGGCGAAGTCATCTTTGCCCTTGCAAACTGGGCTACAATTCTGTTACTTCTTTATTTTGTTTATTAAGCATACCATAGTCAGTGAGATTAGAGAAAAGAGCAAACAGAAATAAATAGAAATAGAAAATAGAGAAAAAGAAAAAGCCTTTGTTTCTCTTCTATCCTTTCTTTTGACTGTCCTTGACTTGGGCCTCCTTTGTTTTCTTTCTTGTACTTGCCCATCATATCAGGACTTCCCATTTTATAAACTCTAAGTTTCCCTCATTGACATGTAGCCATCTGCTGTCTGTATAACTATGAGCCAATTGTTTGACTTCTTTGTGCCTTGATTTCCTTACTTGCAGAACACTGATAGGCTGTCACCTTTGCTGATAGGCTGTCACCTACATCATAAAATTGTGGGGATTAAGTGCATTAAGATTATGTCATGCACTTTTTAATACTGGGTGTACAAAGTGCCATGTGACCAATCATCTAGTAATTATTAATAGAACTTGTTAATAGATTAATGATAGCAAGCCATATACTTCATTGCCAAGTTTCAAAATGTTAAACAAGACAGCATTGTGAATTCTTTATGTACAATGGCACGGGGGCTGGTGTTTTACTTCTTCTGTTTGAATAGACTTGTAGAATGTCTTACGGGTACAAAGGGGATGGTTGGGTCAGTCCCGGAAGACTACCCAATGGTGAGAGAGAGTGTCCTAGGAATCCCAGGACTAATATTGAGTCTGTCACTTCCACTGGAAAAGGAGACAGCTGTAGCCATTGTGTTGAGCTTGTTGCTTATTTTATGTTTTCGTTTATATATTCATTTCTCTCATAGTAGACACGTTGCTTTCTTTATCTAATGTGAATATCCTAAATTATATGACCCTTATTAAATCTTACTTTGAAATTAACTTCTGGCATAGTAAGCGTATTTCTTTTCAAGGCATCACATTTTTAAACATTTAGAATCTAACCTCACCCATTTTACATTGAGAATATTGTATGCAAAATAATTTTGAAGGACATTTTATTTCCTAGTATGTATTTCCAGCAGATAGCTAATGGCTTTTGACCTGCTGTGGCAGCATACAGAACTGGATGTCAGAATATTTTTTAAAAGCTGCATTTTCATCTTACATAATGAGCACAGTAATTCTTTTTGAGATTGTCTTGCGTATTTTTCCAGGTAGCTATTGATAGAGATGCGTCAACTTGATAGGAAAGAGAAAATTGTAATGTTATAGCAGTTAGGTTTTAACCATATTTAAATTTGTTTACATTGGTAAATACACATATCTTAATAAATAATATTGGATCTAATTATATTTACATGTTAAAAGCCATTTCAAGTTCATGGTATCGGCCTTCCATCTTTCCCATATCTTGGAACCTTTGTTAAGAAAAATCACACATTTTAATCCATTCACTTCTCTTTTTAAGTAATTTCCATTTTCTCTTAAAATTTATACAGGATATTCCATGGCCTATTTTTACACAACCTTCAAAAATTACAAATATACCATGACATATACTATATAAATGATAGATATTACTCAAGGTTCCAGTATTAGCAATTTTAGGTCATTGTTAGTATTTGTGTCAACTTAAGTATGAGTACACGTTTTTATATAACCATCATCTTTGCAGTCCTTTGCCACATAGTTGATATGTTGAGTAACACTCTGATTTAAACTTTGTTGAATTTTTGTGATGAAGTTGTGTATGCAGCTTGATTAATGCCCAGACTACCTTGTGGAATGACAACTTGGGAACGGCAAGGTAAAGAGTTCTTTTCCCTGTACTGAGCATATTGGAGTTGGCATTTTGCCCCAGACCTGCACGATGAGGGAGGAATATTCTTTGTGTGCTTTGCATTTAAGGCTTAATTTCTGAGGCTGAGTTCTAATATTATTTATACCCTCAGGTAATTACTGGTTTTCAAGATGCAAAAGAAGTATATCATTGGATTTTTGTCAAATGGTTAAAGTTGTATTGTAGTTGTATGTTCTTTACATCCAGGCACTAAAAATTCTCACACATCAAAGTAGCTTGTGCTTCTCATTTGTGACTAGAGAGTTAATCATCTTTCAGCAGTGCTTTGAAGCTGGCTTTTCTTCTCTTTCTTTCTTTCTTTCTTTTTTTTTCTTGACCCAGCATGGGTTCATGAATAAAACTAACCACTCTGTTAAATATAGTGCATTATTGCTTTTGCCTGTGGCTCTTTCTAATAAAAATTCAAATTCTTGTTAGTTCACTGGAATGAAATCACTGTGATCTGTGGCATACTTTTTTCCTGTTATGAAGCCCTGTCACAGAAAATAGGTGGGAAGGAAAGCATGGTAGTTAAGAGAAAGGATAAGGCAATTCAGGGTTAAATATATTTTAGCTTTTCTGCCTATGTTGTGGTCAGTCTGTAACAAGAGTTTTTACGTCTCAGTGCCCTAGAATCCTTAAAATTAAAATTCGCATTCCTTAGAACTAAATTCCTAAAACTTTCTATTCTTCAGTCAGATTATATGGATCTGCTTTTATGTGTGAGGATGAGGACAATAATAGTAGCACTAACCTAATCTGATAATGTGTGTGGTGGGGGTTTCTAAGTGCAACTAGATGAGAAGCCTTTAGCTGATGAATACATAGGTGATTGTGAAAGTAACTTGGAATTCTGACAGGTGCCTAAAATGAAGGCATTTTGCAAATCACAAAATTACCTAATAACTGAATCAAATGGGATTTGGTATTTTTACAACTAGGATGTTTTCTTTTTTTAAATTTTATTTTAAAGATTTTATTTATTTATTTGAGAGAGAGAGCAGGAGAGGACAGAAGGTCAGAGGAAGAAGCAGACTCCCTGCAGAGCTGGGCGTCCGATGCGGGACTCGATCCCAGGACTCCAGGATCATGACCTGAGCCGAAGGCAGTGACTTAACCAACCGAGCCACCCAGCTGCCCCACAACAAGGATGTTTTCCACGAATAGCGACATGGAAAAGAATTGTGCCTAGATCCCTCAGAATTCAACGTGTGAATTTAGAAACCAGCGAACATGCTGGAGCTAGAGCGATGATTCTATAAGACATTCCATCGTGGAGCCAGATGTACTAAGCTCAGCTAGAAAGACCCTTAAAGTGCAGTTACGGTAATACAAATAAGGAACTTATTTAGCAAATTTACCTGTGTACATTACACTGGGTAGGAGCATGGTCTCAAGAGTTAGAGATTCTTAGATTTTCTTAGTTTTAACTTTGAAGGCTGGTTACAATGGACAAATAAATTATTGTCTCTGAGCCTCAGGTTTCTTAACCTTAAAATAGGAATAGTAATGGTATCTAATGTATATTAGTATAAGAAAAAGCACCTAAATTAAAAAATTTAAAAAACTTACACAGTGAAAAAAAACTGCCAATTCCAGAGCCATGGAGATATGCTACCATTTTTATATTTTGCATATATTGGAACACATTGTTATACAGATTCATAGTGGGCCTCAGAATCCTGCTCAACACAGACTGCCAGGAAACTCCTACTAGTTTGTAGACATTAACAGTCAATGTGAAACATATTTGTTCTCCCTCAAATAATCCAATCCTACCAGCTCTCTTCTCTTTCTGTTTTGCTGACAGTTTCCCTAAGGCAAATGTCAATTCAGTTACTTAAAAAGTGGGACTAGAGAGATTAGTTATCCATGATCATAATGTTCAGGCACTATGCTAGATGTTAAGTGGGTGTTTCCCATTTGTGTTAAATAGGTGATTCCCAAATTGACATTTCCAGCTCTGTCCTCTACCCTAAGCTCCATTCCTGAATTCATTTATTACTTGGCTTCTTCATTTAATTGTCTGAGAGGTATCTAAACTTACTGCTCACTGCTTACTATCCTCCCACCATGTTGGGCTTCTTTATGTTCTTCAAACACTATAAGCTTGTTTCTGTCTGAGGATCTTTGTTTTTCCTGATCTCTAGGCCTGGAAGTCTCTATCCATTTATTTTATTCATCTTGCTCCTTCTCCTAATTCAAATGTTGTTTCTTCTAAGGTTGGGGTTTCTCTGAAATGTGTATCTAAGTCATCCTCCCATTCACTCAGTTTCTTATCTCATCATCCTGTAAGTTTCTTCAGAGCACTTTTTCATATGTATAAAATTATTTATATCATTTTTTGTTTGATCTCACAACCCAGAATGCAAGCTTCCTGGGAGCGATGGCCTTGTATGTGATATAGAGACAAAATCTACGTTTGCCTCTTATTCTCTGTATGTGTTTAGCACTGTGTTCTCTGTACCTAAAAACTGTGACTAGTTCATAGAAGTGCTCTCAAGAATCTTCAGAAGTAGCGTTCTTATTTCCTTAATTTTATAGGTAACAAAAATGAGTCCCAAGGAGGTTGAAAAGCTTGCCCAAGATCACAGGGAATAGAGGTGGGATTTAGACAAATGTTGTGCATCAGTGCCTCCCTGTTCAGGATTGAAGGTCAGGAACAGTAATGGGAACGAGCGGGCTCTGTCGAGGTCTTGGAACTTCCTTTAAGTCTCTGGGCCACAGTTATTGTTCCTTCAGCATTGTCAGGCAAGGCCTCATCCTGATCACTATACTTTAGTATCCTTGGCTTATCTTTTCCCTTTTCCTTTTTGACTCAGTGCCCAAGACATGCATGATTAGTATTTCACAAAAATGCATTCAATCCCTTACTGCTTCGGAAAAACAATGAAACACTGGATTTTAAAGAAACTCCTAATGAGCTAGAATCCATAGATGGAATTTTCCAGCTGGGTGGGGTAGTTTTTCCTTTTTTATACATACTATTTCCTGAACATCTATTACTTAACAATGACATTCTTACAGCTATAGTTTTTTGTGCGTGAATTTGTGTTAATAACACTGATAATGCTTTGATTGTACTTGTCCCCTATTGACTAGACTAGAATAGTTCTGCTTCTGTCCTTTTTTGCCCTGTCCCCCATACCCCCATGCATAAGGTGATGCTGAAGCTGGGCTATTTATATTGCTTTTAGCCAGACGTACTGTAGAATAAACCAGGCAGTCTTGTAATGTGTGTGTGTGTGCATATATATATATATATATATATATATATATATATACATACACATTAAAATCTATAAATATGTTTCAGCTTTTGGGGAAATACAAAAAGGAAAAGGAAACCAGGGCAATTGATTAAAATAGGATAACCTACTGTATAATAAGTCACACCCAGCAAATTATGGAGGAAGAAGTTATTGGTGCTTTTTTCTCTAGGACATTTGGTGTGTGTGGCTGCATTTGACCTTTTAGAAGCTATTGACATCATTTGGGAACTGCCTGTAGACCTGCCTTAATCAGTTAAACAGAAGGAATCTTAGCATTGTGGAACTGACTGGTTGATTAATTTAAATCCAAACACAGAGTCCTGCCTGGTTGCCCTTCCTGAGACCCTTGCACAAAAGGGTTTCATTCAGAAGCATTATAACCCACATCCTGCCTTCAGACCCTTTCAGCTCTGTTGGTCTTCTTAGGCTGCAGGCAGCATCTTTAACCCCTCTTATGCTCCCTTTTATTTTATGAAAACAATATCTATGCTTGATTTCATACAAATGCTCCACATTTCCTTCAAAGTTCTTTATTTGTATCCTAGGGCAAAGGTATTTTAAAGTTCCATTAATTGAGAGACTAAAATGGGAATTTATTTTAAACTGGCTTCTTTAGAAAAAGTATATTCTAATAAGAACTTAATCCAGTATTTCCTCTGGGAATTATAATCAAAATTAGAATCGTGAAATGTTGAAATAACTTTTTGGTATTACACTAAGCCATCATCTGTAATTCCTTTGACTTTTAGATTTAAAACATTGGAGACTTTATCATCTGTGTTTGGCTTTGGGAAAACATTAATTGAGTCAAGTGAGTTCAGAGGTAATATAAAGATCTAGTCTTAGATCTTTAAATGGAAGCAAAATTAACATTCTTTAGTGATAAAACTGAATAATTTCAGTCTGTTATATGAGCTGAGAAAAGTATCCCCATATTGGGTACTTTGCTGGGCTTGGTTTCAAAAGAGGGCCAATATTTATGTGGAAGAAATGGAAGGAAAAAAAAAACTGCTATAGAATGTTAGCCTGGAAAAGGCTAACACCCTCATTTCAAAAACAAATCCAAAACAAAACAAAACAAAACAAAACAAAACAACAACAAAAAAACTGAGACACACTGCCCCCAGCTCTCTCCCACACTTGATTATTCAAGCTTTTAAAGGCCTTTACTTGGTCAGTTTCTGCTTCCTCATGACCGAATCCAATTACAACACTTTTCTGGAATACAAAGGAAGCCTTTCAGAGATGGTGGTATAATCTGACTCTCTGTGGTTTTGTTCATTGTCATTAGTTTTAATAACTACTTTTTATTGAGTGTTTGTGATGTGCCAGTACTTTATGCTTTATCTTTGTCTTCATAACTACAATATGATGTGGTACTATTATTCTTCCCTTTTTGAAAATGAACTGAAGTTTAGCAAAGTCAGGGTCTTCCTAGTCAGTACCTTCTCACCTACTCTGAGAAGGTAAGATGGAGCGGAAGCAGCAGCTTCTCCAGATAACAGAGAAGAGAAATGTGTAACAAGAGGTGTTTCTCCCAAGACTAATAAATTGACTTGAGAATATTATGGTAATATGAATGACTGTACTGTGGGTCATTGGTAAGAATGAAAAATCCAGGCCATTTTGGCCTGAATTCTTCAGAAACAGTTGATTCCCTGACAGGGAATATGATGGCATCTCCTTTCTGGCTGTCATGGGAAGCAGTGGTATCCAATTAAGGAGCATGTTAGGGAATCTGGGGACCTAGAAACTGTGACACAAGAGAACTCAGGGCATCTTTTTGAACCTCTGCGTTTTATTTTCATTTCTAGAAATGAAATTCCAATTTCTGCTTATCCTACTCTACTAGCTTGTTTCAAAGACTAAGTGAAATAATTTAATCTTAAACACTCTGGAAAATGAAAAAAAATTAGGACATAATGTACTTTGTGCTCATTTATCCGCTAAGATCTTATTGAATGAATGCCAAATGCAAGGCATGGTGCTGTAAAGAGAATAAGAGGCAAATACAGACTTTGTCTCTAACTTTCAGATGATTACATGGAGGAAGGAAATAAGATACATGCTAATAACTGGGCAGTGGAATGTCTTAAATGCAGTTAGTAAGGTAGAGAACGCTGGTGTTTCTGAGGAGGAACCCATTCTGAGTGGAAGAGAAGGCTCGTGGAGGACTCATAGGGTTTAGATATATCGGGAGGAGACACAGGAGGAGTTGTGTGTGTGGAGGATTGGCAGGTAGGTTGTGGGATTTCAGGAGGAGGAGAGAGTCAGAGCAAAAACCTGGAGGAGGGAAAGGGGATGTAATAGTATACCAGATTGTTTCACTGGCTGTATGTAGCTCAGGGAGGTGAATTTGACAAAGATGGATTTATACTGAAGCTGAGAAATCTGTACTTGATTCAGTGGCTCACAGGGGAGACTTTAAGGATTTTGAATTTTTGTGGTAACCTAGTAAGAAAATGTTTTGTGATGACTCAGTGAGGACAAAGTGATGCATAGAATGATTGAATTAGTTAGCAAGACACTGAAGTCAGGGAGACCAGAGACCACAGCATGGGATGACTGATGGAGAAGACTGTGCCAGAGGAGCAAAAAGGAGAAAGATCACTGAAATTTGGTCACTCACTGGATTTGGAAGATGTGATACTTTTTAAAAAAAATTTAAATCAGTATGAATTCTTTAATGAAAAAATTTAAGCCCAAATGGTAATAAAATCCCATGTGCCACTGTCATTTTTCATTTTTTTTGTACTTATGATACGCTTAATTGAAATTATGAAAAATGTTGTTCAGACCAGAGGAACCAAGAATGTTGCCCAGCTGGGCTAGAAAGAAATTCAGTGTAAATTGTGAGGCAAAGCTGATTTAGATTGAAGGGTGTTTCCCCTTATCAGAAAAGGATTTTGGGGAGGAGATAGGCAGGCACTATAGTAGACTATCAAGGCTTTAGAAATCCCCGCCAAATATCCCCTCCAAAATAGCACTTCAACCCCCATTTGCTTCTGAATCAGCATCTGCCAACATGAATTTACTTTAGTTTAAGAAACAATGCAAACTCGGGACCTTGTTGAACCCTAAACTTCAGTTTAAGGATTAAGGTGGTTGTGTGGGAATTGGAAGCGATTGATAATATTTTGGTAGTCAAGGGGTGACTTCTCTGGGAAATATGCTTTCTTTTTTTTTTTCTTGTGAAAGAGTGTTTTCACCTTCTAACTTTGTTTTTTGTTTTTATTTCAGTTTGAGAAATTATAATATTGTTTGGATGTCTGTGAAGCCTTAGGATCTGCAGGAAAATAAGAAGTGGATTTTGTGAAGTTCTGAAGGACAAATTAAAGGGGATACAGTTTTCTAACAAGAGTATGTCAGAGCTCAGTGGAGCTAGTGCTGTTATTGGGTAGATTTTTATCCCTACTCCAGGCTCTGTGCTGTGAGTGACTTAGTGTAGATGTTTAGTTCACAGAGCCTCTCTCTGCTATCTTAGGGATCTGAGGAAGACATAATGATTTTTGTACAAAGTTATTAATTTAGGAAAGAGTTTATAGTCTTCTCTAAGAGGGGTGAGATTGCACCCGTCACAACATTTATTGGAATGGCAAGAGGAAATAGAACACCGACGACCATGTTTAAGATTTACAATGTAAGAGGAGAATAAGAACTATATAAAGCTCAGAATTAAGGAACGAAATTGGGAAAATCAGGATTCTTTTCTCTAAAGCAGGCTTCTTTAACAGGACACATGGTCTGGATATCTGGGGCCATTTGTCTCATGACACTCCATTTCTGTTCCTACTGGTGGTCCTTCCATATTGTCTTCAGCCCTTTGGTCAGAGATCTCTGGTTTCCGTCTTATTTTTGGATAGGCTCTTTGTTAAACTGTACTTTTTTCTTTTTTTAAAATTTTTTAAATTTTTTTAAAAGATTTTATTTATTTGACAGAGAGAAACACAGCCAGAGAGGGAACACAAAGCAGTGGGAGTGAGAGAGGGAGAAGCAGGCTTCCTGCTGAGCAGGGAGCCCGATGTGGGGCTCGATCCCGGGTCTCCGGGATCATGACCGGAGCCAAAGGCAGTTGCTTAACCAACTGAGCCACCCAGGTGCCCCCCAAACTGTACTTTTTTCTTAAAAAATGTAACAAAGTAGCTTTACTGTGGAACTATTCCTTAATGACTCCCTTTTGTGTATGCTGTAAAGGATAACCTTTATTTACTTTTCCCATCCTAATCCTGTTTAGACAGGTGGATCATCTCCATTCTGAGAGTTGCTTAAAACAACCTTAAAATAATCTGGCTAGTATGTTAGGATGTAGTCCACTGGAGCTGCCATTCTATTGGCCTTCTCTTAAAACAAGTAAACCAGAAATGCAAAGTTAGACACATTTAGATGAATTTCCATTTTTTGAATTACAATAGGAGTTCATATCCATGGTTAAGAAAAAAAAAACTTTTACAAGTATAAAACTATACTATAATATAAAAAATTGGAGTCTGTAGTTGGGTATATATCTTTTAGACATTTTTAAATGCATTTTAAGGTACGCAAATATGTTTATTTTTAGCTCTGAATCATGTATAATATACGAACACTATTTAATTTATGGTACATTTTGCATCTATGTTTTCCTCTTCATTTATATCATGACAAAATGTGTATATTTTGCTTCTCAAACTCAGGATCTCAGGAAGAACAAATGAAAGAAAATGAGTAATTCCATTTTGTTGGAAAGCTTTTTCACCTTACCAGAGTTAAGGACCATTGCATTTTGAGTGTTTGTGAGGGCTGACTATTCTTCCTTCAGGATTCTCCCTCACCTCTGCAGTAGTAAAAATTCCAGCTTGTCAATTATGTTAAAATTCTCTACATTTTTTCAGATTGTAAATTGGTGCTGGTGGGTTCTATTCTACCATTTTTGTAATTAATATTATTGTTATACATTTGTACAGTGTTTACTCACAAGGGAAGCATTAAAAGACAAGCCTAGCTTTCTCTAAATTGAAATAGAGATAATAGTAGTTTCTCTGAAATAGCTTAGATCTAAGTATACTATACAGAATGACAACTTTCATTTTTTATTGTGTTAATGAATATCTTAAAGAGACTCTGCCAAGTTACTTGCTTATCTTTAAAATTACAGTACTTGCACTAGAAAAATTAGACCACAGTATTGTTTTAAAACATGTCAATCCAATATGCATGTAGAAGAAAACAATAGTTGTTATAGTACAAATGATAAATTATATACTTATTAAAGCTTCACATCTGATCAAGTAAGCATGATATATCATTATAGACTCAGTTTGATGTTGAAGCATTGTTATTTTAAGCAATTACTTTAAGCCTGGTATTTTTTTAAAATGGGTTGTATTGCTATGAATGCAGGTGACCGATGCAGGAAAGGACAAACAGTTCAAAGGGGAGATTTAAATTACGTGTAGTTTTAGGGGTCGTTAGAAGTAGAAGTAATTCTGCTTGTGATAGAAGAGATTTATCAAAAAGACTGGGTGGCAGTAAGACCACAGATTTCTTCTGATTGTATCTGGGTATCATAATTAGGCATTTCGCTAGAGGTGTTTTCTGGGTAAGTGATGTATTGGCAAGGCTTTCCTGGAGCTTGGAGATAAATGGAATGGGCAGCTGCTGCCTCCTGGAGAAGTAAATAGAAACAGTTTTCATTGTTATCAGTATACTGACCTCGGAAGGCACAGATGTGAGCTTTCTTTTCAAAGGGAATCAAGTATTCCTCCTCAAGGAAAAGGATGATTGTAAGGCAATAATATTTATGCTTGTTAAATGAGAAAACCATCTATGAATACTTACACTGTTGCTACCTGGCAGCATTATTTATTGATCTGTGACTTCGTCAGAGCTTCAGCTGTAAGAGGAATATTGCTAATGGAATCATGTAATGACATTTGTCATTAAAAAAAGTCACATCGCAATGAAGAGATTCAAATTCATTGAGTCCCCTTGCTCTGTGTCATACTCGTGGCTTCTGTGACAACCTTCACTTCCTACTTAGCAAATTCAAGCTTGGTAGCTGGAGCCCCAGGAAGTTGTTAAAGCAATTAAAGGCTTCTGTCTCCCAGCACATTGCTTGGTTACCATAGTATCCTCTGCCTCCAAGTCTCTCCTGATGATGTCAGTATGCATACAGGGGTTGTTCAGAGCATCTACGTGGGGATGATTCACCCCGTGAAAAAAGCCCCTCTTCTCTCTTCCCCCGTTGCTCGGTTGGTTTCCAGTTCAGTTTCAGACGTCCCTAGAAATGGAAGGTAAGTGCCTTATTTTGCATATCAAACAGAATTACTAAATGCCTCTGTTATTCTTTTTTAGATGCATGAATGGTTTCTTCTTTCGGAGATACACTAATAACTGAAATTGTAGCATATGGGAGCATTTCATCCAATTACCTAGAATAGACTTAGAGTTTGTACTTAAAGTGTGTGTTGGGCTGTGTGTATACACATGCGAGATAGGCTTATAAAAATAACTGTGCATGCACAATGCAATGCCTGCTACTCTCCCTGGTAAGCAACTTTAGCGAACACAGTGGAGCTTTTTATTTCAAATTATTTGCAATATATAAATTCCCTAAAGTATTTTGACAAGTGTCACAGGACTGATGGGCTGTTTTTTAAGTGTGTAAATTAGATATTTCTTATTGACTCTTTATATATTTTATCCAGTTTAAATATTAACATTTTGAAGGTTAAGATGACATAAGCAGATAAAAAAAAAGGACGTTAGAGACATTAAAACTTACATTATTGGACAAAGATACAGTTTTGGAGAGATATGAAGTTTAAAGTATATTAACAACCATCATTTCATACTTATTTTGTACTTTTAATGCTTTTTCAAATATCTTACAATTTGCTCCCCATTATTGTGATAAATGAAATTAGTGTTTTATAAAAGTTTTCTTTTAATACATATTTGTGCTCCATAACGCAAGCTGAGTTTAGCTTTATGACAAGAATACTTTAGAATTACCTACAACATTCACACAGAAGATCCATGAACAAATACTTCCTTTTTAAAGTTAGTTTTCTGTTTTAATTTTTCTACTACAGTATGCCTCATCAATAGGCAATAAAGGGTGAAGTACACAAACCAGATTTCTTCCTACCAGCCTCCTTCTGGATCTCACTGAAGCAGGAGAGTTCTGTCCACATGACAATATTAGTTTTATATATATTTCCTCTTCTTGATTCTCATTGGACTGTTTTAGCCTGTCTTTGCAGAACATGCTGCTGTGTATAAATGAAGTTGGTAGGTGAAGTCAGTTTCTAATTAATTAGTTAATGGATAGCCTGCAAGAAAAAAAAAGAATAAGGGTAGAATGGATGGAGTAGGGAAACGCCCCCGCTGCTCACATTTTTTAATGTAGCTGAATTTTTCTTGTGTGTAGAGGTGTAGCCTGGCCCTTTTGATATGTGAGTAAATGGTCTTGTCTGTCCATTTCTAGAGAGATTTTGACTAAACTTAGCATTTTTGTTTCTTGTATTTCTGGAGGCTTCCAGAATATACCCTCCTTTGTTTTTGTGCGATACTTAGGGGACTGGTGATTCTCTTCACTCACCTTTCTACAGAGACTCAGTGAGAAATACAGTAGTGAGAGAGTATAAAAAAAAGGTTAAAAATTTAAATTTAGTTACTTTTATGTGAAGAATATCTGTGTTATCTTAAATACCATAAATGCTTATTTGTAAATTTCTACTATGAAAACATGCTAAGATGCTTTGACTTTTAATTACCATATGTTTAGAATCCTTAATCCTGTTTGTGTTTGAAAATTTGCTAGTTAATTGCTACCAAGAAAAGTTCCTGAAAAGTAGAGCTATTATGATTTATTTACATATTTGTATATGTATTACATATTATGTAATCACGTTACTATATATATATTACATAATTTAGATTCTGGTAGCTTAAATATTAGAAAAAATTTAGTCAATATAAACTGTTTCTATGCTTTTAAAAATCCTTTTACTGAAACACTTTAAAAAGGCTTGTGTTGGAAAGAAGACTGTTATATTCTAGGCTATGTTCCATCAGATTTTTGCTCCTTGTTGTATTAACGTTTTGGGTGATATAATTTATTGAGTAGCTCTTTGTAATTAAACAATACTTCTGTAGTTTTGAACCCTTAAGATATTGATGAAAATGCTCTGTTGACTTACCTGGTAGTGGTGGCAGTTTATGTAGAGTGTACTACGAAGATTACAGTTTATTTCATCCTTGAGTCGAGAAGTAGCTCTAAGCAGTTATAAGCACAGGGATTTTAAAAATTGGCTTAGGAGAGTTTTCATTTTATTCTCATGTCCTAATAAGAATGTTTTAAGTCTTACAGATACTTAAACTTGTTCCTGTTCAAAATATGGAAATGGCAGGTCTGTAGAGTTTCCTGGCTTGAACTGATGAAATGTGGCAGAGAAAGGATCACTTTGGTTCTCACTAGAAAGACAACAAGCTAAATCAAAATAGTGTCTGCAAGAATTAGAGGAAGCTGTATGGAGAACATAGACCTGGGAGTGAACACTTTTTCCAATGAGAGGAAAGAGGCTCACCTTATGAGGGATTGGTTAAGCGCTTTGCCCAATTTTTTGGTTATATCATGGCAGAGCCCAAACTTTAACAAACTGGTTTTTGTCATGGGAGCATACTCCCTAGTTAGAAGTGAGTGCTTTTTCCTAGTCAACTTTTCAACTTACTTTTCTCCTACAAAAGGAAGGATTAAAACAATCTAACAACTAGGAAGTGTATGAGTTTTCATTTGTTGCTGTAACACACGACTGCAAACTTGGGGACTTAAAGAATTACGTGTTAGGGTTTTGTAGCTCTGTTGGTTAGCAGTCTGTCACAGGGCTCATGGACTACAAAGTCAAAGTGTCAGGAAAGCTACCTTCCCTCTGGAGGCTATAGGGGAGAATCCCTTTCCCTGTATTTTCCACCTTCTAGGGGCTGCCTGTATTCCTCGGCTTGTGGCCACTTTCCTTCTTCCTCACCATTAGCAGATGCTCAACAAATCTTCATGCAGCCATCTCTCTGGCTCTTTGTGACTGGGAAAGATTCTCTTCTAAAGAACCCAATTTTTATAACCCAGGACAATCTCCCCATTTAGGGTCCTTAACCTTAATCACATCTGCAAAGTTCTTTCTTCCATGTAAAGCAACATATTCATAGGTCCTGGGGATTAGGAAAGAGACATCTTTAGAGACCATTATTCTACCCACCAAAGAAAGATATCAAAATGCATGGCTGGTTTTATCAACATAAAATTCACAAATCGGATTTTTTTTTAAAAAAGATTTTATTTATTTATGTGACAGAGAGAAACACAGCGAGAGAAGGAACACAAGCAGGGCGGCTGAGAGAGGGAGAAGCGGGCTTCCTGCCAAGCAGGGAGCCCGATGTGGGGCTTGAACCCAGGACTTTGGGATCATGACCTGAGCTGAAGGCAGAGGCTTAACCCACTGAGCCACCCAGGCGCCTCAAAAATCAGCTATTTTTACTATAACTCTTAGTTAAACTGGTGACTGTCAATAGACACTATGAAATTTTGACCTAATTGGGTGGCTGCAGTCATCCTCTTGCATAATTAATGAGGGAAAATCAGATTAGACAGAAACGTTTCACCAACGCACATTTAAAACTCTGAGGTACAGATATGAGCCTTATAAAGTGATACTGTTCTCAGTTTAATATTTTTAGTTAGAGGCTTACGTCAAATGAAGTTAATTAAACAAAGCTGATTTGGGAATGCAAAAATTCCATTAGTTAATTCATTTGTGAATCAGCCTGAGTTTCTTTAGAAACGAAAGGGTAATGGTGGGGCCGCCAGAGACCGAAAAGTGAGCTCTAGTAACCCTGAGTTTTGAGTAACACTGTCATTCATTGATCGGGCATTAAGCCTTTGCGTCAAAAGGGCCAGCAGATGAATCTGGCAGATATGCCCTATGTGGTTTCCTAGGAAAGGCACAATATATGGCCATAATCAATAACACGAGACAGGAGGCCAGCAGCTGCAAAAAGTAGTTTCTTTTGTTGTTCACATTCTGTGTTTATCATACATTTGAGCCAATTCATGGCACATGGATCCTCCATACTAAACATTAGATAATTTATATCTAGCAGTAGTTTTTTATACTTCTTTGCTTAACACTAGTGATAAAAGATGCAGAGGAGAAACAACTCTAGACAGAAAGCCAAAAATTACTTTCCTCTGTGGTTCTCTGAGGGAAAACAAATGGAAAGGAAACCAACTGTTTTCTTGCTCATATTCCTTTTTATTTTTGGAATCATTGTCTAAGAAAACTGAACAGTACCTTAGGACCCTTGCTTAGAAGTCAAGAGCTTGTGGAAAGCACATTTCTTTGCAAGATGTACCTATAGGTCTTTTTGGTAATAGAAGCGTACAACAACCTTAAGATTCTGTATAAAAGTGTAATCTGATTTTATGCCATCGTGGAATTTGTCAATAAAAATATCATTATTAAAAGAAAGATGTTATTTGACAATGAAGTTGGAAATTAAAATCAGCTAAACAATTTGATAAACAACAAAATAACTGCATCTGTAGAAAATGCCTCTAAAAACAAAAATATATATTTAGTTGAAAATTTCTTACTTTATGCACATATTAAATTCACTAAAATGTTTAGTTTATCAATAGTATGTGTATTTCAAGTGTTCATATAAATGAATATAAAAGAAAACTTAAACACTTTTACATGTTAAAAAAAATATATATTATATACGCAGTATCCAATTTAATACTGAATTCCCCAGCTACGGTAAATTAGAGTAGAGATTAAATCTCTCAGTGTCCTTAAAAAAAAAGAAAAAAAAAAAAAACAATCACAGAGCAGCTGCCTTCTGTGATAGAAGAGACTATTTAATCTTTAAATCAATTTGAACTGGCTCAGTTGCTTTACTGATCCTTTAACTTTATTAAAAGTTATCTTAAAAGCTTATCTTTGAAAGAAATCAGAGATAAAGGAACTAATTAATGGAGATGAGAGTTTTGAGGTTCTGAATCATATGTGGTCAGTGAGTGGTGGACAAGATGGAAGGGGACTTCAAAATCGAAACTTCAAAGATTGGTATGATTTCTTATGGGCTGTTTTGAAAACTAGCTCAGTTTTATTTCTAGGGGGGATTATCCCCGGGAATGGGAGTGAAGGCAGTTGGCAAATTATGACGGAAGTAGGAAGTTAAACTAAATCTTTGCTGCTCGAAGGACTTTGTAGATCAGAGAACCACTGACCTTGCATTCCGTTGTTTTCCTCTAATTTGTTGTTGCTTTAATTTAGCTTCTATCTTTAAGATGGGTGAGACTTGCAAAAAGAAAAGCAATTATTGAAATATTTATGAAGAAAGTTCTGTTATTTTAATTTGTGGAATGCCCCTATCTGTCAATTTCTGGTATGAAAGTAAGATTTCATAACTGTGGACCAATTTTTTTCATTGACTCCTGATTTTATTTATTATTTTTATTACTTTTTAAAGATTGTATCTATTTATTTGAGAGAGAGTGAAAGTGAGAGAGATCACAGAGGGAGAGGGAGAAGCAGACTTACCGCTGAGTGGAGTCCAATGCGGGGCTCCATCCCAGGACCCTGGGATCATGACCTGAGCCAGAGGTGGTTCCTTAACTGAGCCACTCTTGTATCCCTAACTAGCTCCTGATTTGGAGTGAGCATTAATGGAAATAAAGGATACCCATTCTTTACATTCTTACACATGCACAGTCTGTGGCCTAGGGCAATTAGGGAGAACCAAGTTGGAGCAGCAGTACTTAAAGGGCACAAAGGCACAGGGACAGAGTCTTGACATCTTCTTTCCGGAGATGGGGTTGGGGGTGGTGGTCGTGAGCACTGCAGCAAGACCAGCCAGGAGGTGAAAAAGCTTAGAGACAACCATTCTCCATACTTGATACTTCCTGTGTCCTAGATGACTTTACAAAAAGTAAGCCTATGTTGGAGGCAGGAGGTTGGTTCCTGTGTTTTAGCCAGTCATGATGGTGCAAGATTTCTTTTCCTTCAGTGTTCTGGGTTCTTGAAGAGGTAGACCAGAGGAACAGTGGTGGGGAGCAAAGCAAAGTTTATTGAGTGATAGTACAAAGCTCCTGAAGGGGATGGGAGCTGAGAGGGTTGCCATTTTGGTGTTTAAATCTAGGGGGTTTTTGGGTTCTTTGGTGCGGGTTATTTTAATCCAATTAGCCCTCACTGTGCTTGTCACTCAGTCCAGTCTTTGTCCACGTGCACATCTACCTTTCTGGTAGTTGTTCACATGGGAGAGGGTGGAAGGCTCCCTCCAGGGTGGTATTTAGTAGCCTCTGGGATCAAGAAGACCACAGCAGCCACTGCCTTAAGTCCTGCCAGCCTGCCAGCCTAAGGCCACTCGATCAAGCTCTTTGTTTAAATATCCCATTGGCTGTTGAGTTGCTGTTGGGCTGGTACCGTGGGCCTGGGCTAGGAGTTCAAGGCTACTCCCTTTTCGTCATGGAGAAGTTGTAAGTCCTTTCAGGAGGAGGAGATAAAGCTAGGGCACTGAGTAAAGCCTAGAATAACAGGATGGGATCTTTTTCCTTTTAAGGGTAGTTTCCTCTTAGGATGGAGCCCCCTTGCCCCTGCCTGCTTTCCTGCCAACTATCCTGCATTAGTGATGGGATACAGAACTGCTCTCAGGTGCTTTTTCCCCACACCAACAGTCTAGAAGAGGGGAGGCGACTGCAGACCATTGCGTAGCCTCAGTATTTATAAGTCTGGGAAGGAACTCACCAACTTATTAATTTTGTTAAATTGAAACCTTCTAATAACAAATTCATATCACAATTGAAGCTCAAAGTTTTTCTAGGAGTCTTAGGAGAGAAAGTGACAGATGAATATGACTTACCAGTTGGAATATTAGAGTATGACAGAAGTCAGGCGGCATCGTTTTCTTTTGTTGGTGAAGGTCAGTCTTGTCCTCTTCAATCAAAATGCAATCTTAATAATTACTATCGAATGCCTCCACATGCATGACGGTGCACTGAACACAATGCAGAATTAATCTAAGGACGATGTGACCTTGGATTTCAAGGAGTTCCAGCTAAGAGTGGAACTTTATATGGAAAGTAACTTCTTATCACTTAACAATTCTTATTGTTTTATTTTCACGGTATTTTTTGCAAAATGGCAAATTCCAGTTGGAATTTGATAAAGTCATTTTATTTACAGGATACTGAAAAGTAAATTTTTCCTGAAATACTAAATGAATTGATGTATTTACTTGGTGGTAGACTTATTGTTATGCCGTTAAGTGTTTTATCTCCCCACCTCTCTCAGTTCCACTTGCCTGACTTTGAAAACACATACTTTCTTTATGTTTTTTCGATTGCAGAATGTCTTTCTCATATACACATCTATACGATATGCACATGCTGAGTACACAGAGCCACTTTACGATGGATGCTTCCCACCTTAGTCCTTCCCTTTACTCCTGTTTGCATCGTCCTTTAGTGTCCCTGTAACACTTCATGTAAGCAGCCCAACTCCTGTTTATTGAATCCCTTTGGGTGCAAAAGCACTGTGCTGCACACCGCGGCCTCTGCCTCTCCTTTCCTCCCACTGTGGAGCCTTTGATTATGTAGTTACCAGTATCTCCTTCTGTGGCTGGAAGGCAGGTAAAATTATAGGAGAGGGTGGCAGAAGGAGGGGACATGGTTGGTTATAGGGAGAAGAAATTGAAGTTTGAAATTGTAAACCAGGAAAAGGGGAACTGAAATAGAGAAATTGGGGTCTTGTTAAGTCAATAGGATGAAGTAAAGAAGCAACACCAACAGAATTATTTTGAGTGTTTCATAAGACGTTTTGTGGTGAGCAAAAGATTGCTGTATCTACACATTGAAACCTCTGTACTATGTTTCCAGTGTATCCTTTTGAAATGGCTAAAACCCAAGTTAAAAACCTCCAAACCTTAACATTTTTTCGAGATCACCGCAATTATGCTGTTATTCTGCCCATTCTCTGGCCATCATTCCTCAATCTCAGGTGCTAAACTTGTAAAATGAATTCTCTACTTCTATTTAGGAAGAACTTGTGTTTTCTAAATGGAATTTAAAGAGGCAGATATTTTTATGCCAAGAAGCAACAGATATTAGACTTGATAATAGTTGTCAAGAATTACCTTTCTAATATGTTAGCTCTATGAGAATTTTCTGGTAAGATTGAACCATTGTTGAAGGACTGTGCAGAAACAGTAGCTTGAAATTTGCCCAGACTTAGTAAAATGTTGGAAGTTTGAAGAATAATTGATTTTTCTAGTCACTGTATTTTTCAATGTAACAGTCTCCTGTATTGATCTGGTTACAGTCTATGGTCTTTTTCTGTCATAGCAGATAACTCACTGGTTATCTGCCTCAAGTTTTGGTATTTGGGATTTTTCATCTTGGCAGTAATGTCAAAGAAATGTAGTGGTTGGTTTTAAACTTGAGATTTGGCAAAAAGAAAAGAGCTTTCTTGATGAAAGCTTTCACTGAGAAATTAATACTTAGGCTTTGCGACAGCCAGTAATTATCAGATTGCAGTTACTTTTCAGAGGTGTTTACTCTGAGTTGAGGTTTTTGCCAATGGATGATCTGAATGATGAATGAACTTTGATGTTAATCCATTGGTTTACCTCAGCATTCAGTATGCCAGCCTGTGTAAAATTACTATATTACTTCTAGGCACATGTTTTTAATTCTTTGCCTCAAAAGTAATACTGGACTCAGAGAATTAAGGCATTCTCTGATTTAAGAAACTTATGTTAGAGTGGGAGAGAGAAGATAAGAGCACAGGGATATGATTCCTCATTGATAAAAACACTGTTTCTTTGCCCCGCCTCATAGCAGAGTGCTCCCTATATGTGGTCGACGAATTTTTCTGCGGTTCATCTCCTCTTGGTCTGTCTTGAACCCATTTCTTTCAGAAGCCACTTCTCCACCAAAACTGTTCACACTAGGACCGTGACTGGTTTTCAGGTCAGTACCTTTGGTCAGTTCTCACTTCTTCTTGGACATGACTTGCAGTATCCTTTGAAAAAGGTGGTCATTCTCTACTTCTGCTCATTCTTCTGGTTTTCTTTCAACCCAACTTGGCTGTTCTTCCCTGTCTTGTTTGCTGGTTCTTCATCACCTTCCTTACGTTAAAAGTTGGATATCCTAGTATGCAGTCCTTGGCCTGGTTTCTTTTCTGTTGAAACCCACTTTCTTAGTGATCTCATAGAGTTTCTTGCCTTTAAATTCCATCTGTACATTGACAGTTTCCAGTTTCCTATTACTGATCAGAACCTCTCTCTTGAACTTTAGACAACATATTCCACTTGGGCTATCTAATAGGCATCCCAAATATAGTATGTTCAAACTTCTGATCATCCCCTCTCTGTGGGGGATGCTACTCTTCCTACAGTCTTTCCTTCATCAGTTATCCCAGAAATGATCAATGTTAACACTTTGACATATGTGTTTCCATGCTCATGTGTGTGTGTTTATTTCTCATCCCTGCTCATGAGATCATTTGGTGTATACTGTTTCTTCCTCTGACTCTTCGACCACCCACCCCATATTTACTATGAATCTGTTTTGCGTACTTTTAAATATTCTTTTATTAGAACCTAACTTTTAGTAGCTACTTGGTTGTACCATAATTTATTAACTGCCCTGATGAGTGACTACTGGATTGCCTCCCATGACTTGCTACTATAATTTAGTCTGTAACCAGTATCCCCATTGCATTTGGTATCCCTTTTACAAAAAAGAAAGGAAAAACATTTCATCATTCTAGTTCTGCACTATCCCAATATGGTAGCCTAATCGTACATGGTTGTTGAGTACTTAAATGCGACTAGACCAAACTAAATGTGCTGTAAACATAAAATACACACCAGGTTTCAAAGTGTTTGGAAAAAATGTAAATTATCTTATTAACAATTGTTATGTTTGATTACTTGTTGAAATAATATTGTGTTTTATTGGGCTAAATAAGATATATTTTAAAAGGTAGTTTCATTGTCCTTTTATGTTTGTAAATGTGACTGTAAGAAAATTAAAAGTTACATGTGTGGCTCACACTGTGTTTCTTCTATTGGACAGTGGCATTTCTGTTGCTCACCTCAAAAACCTTCCAGTCATCCTTTCCTCCTCTTTTCTTAGTATGCACCATATCATGTTGGTGCTACCCAGAAGCTGACTACTTTCCCCACCTGTGCTACCCCACTTGGACCCACTCAGGTTCAAGGCATCATTATTAGCTCTTGCTTAGATTCTTGTAATAGTCCTTTAACTTGTCTCCAGACTTCTGCCATCTAATTTCAATATATTGGTCAAGGTGTTTATTTTAAAACATGCCAGATCTTGCCTCTCCTCTCCTGCAAACCCTCTGATGTCTTTTCCTTGTATTCAGGGTAAAAAAAGCTGGTTTCCATCTACCCCTTGGACTATATTTCTACACTCTCCCTATAGTAAGCCAAACATTTTTTCTTCCTCTGCCGAAATGCTCTTTATCCAGTTGTCTGTAGGATCCATTCCTTGACCTCCTTTGGGTATTTGCTTCTTTGTGAAGCCTTTCCTGAACACCCTATTTAAAATATCAGCTTACCCTGCCCAACTGTACCTCAGCAACCTCTAACTCCTTTTTTCACTTTTTTCCTCTTCGTGGTGCTTGCAATAGTGAACATATTTTTCTTATTGGTTGAATTTGTTTTCTGTCTTTCCCCACCAGAATGTAAGTTCCATGAAGGCTGCCCCCTTTGTTTTATTCACTGCTGTATCTCCAGCTCTGAAAACAATATTTAGCCCATGTTAGGAGATAAATAACTATTTGTGTGGATGGATGAGTGGATAAATGAATTTGTTAGTACTGCAAGTGCTCTAGGAACTCGAAGAGAAAGCTTACAGTTGTCTTGTGAGATACGGCAGCTGCTGCTTTCTATCCTGAAATGAACTAGAAGGAGGTAAGACTGGGTGGTCAGGGTTGGGGCATTGTTAGAGAGGACCTTAAATCCTAGGCTGAGGGATCTACATGTAATTCAGTGGAAAATAAGGAGCCATTGAAATTCTTTCAGCAGATGCAAACAGGTTGGGTTTAATTTAATCTTGTAGGTAAGAGAATAGAGTGATGGACAGACAGTTGATAACAGTGCATAAAAGAATAATTGATCAGATCATGGAAAGACCAGAGGTGAGAAGAATAGTTAAGTGGATAATGCAGTCATTCAGTTTACAAAGAACAAAGGACTTACTGCAGGAACCTATAGGTCTTGACAACCAATTGTATGTGAGAGGGGAGGGATAACTGTTCTTTAAACCCCAGTGACAACATTGATAGAAGAAATGGGGAAGACTGAAGGAGACAAATTTTGAGGAAAGTTGATAATATCATTCTTGGGAATCTTTAGCTTGAGAAGAGATGAATTCATGTAATGTTTTTATCTGCATTTCAAGTCTCCTCAATAATAAGTGCACATTTAACCAAACTTGGGAGATTGCTGTCTCTTAAATTCATGCTATGAAGGTGTTCTGGGAATGACAGTACAAAGAGGACCCTGCTTTTACTAGTATTTGCTGTGGAAATCTAGTGAACTCAAGTCTTGATTTGTATACTGAAGAAACAATAATGACTCCCAAATCAGTTTGGTCCTAACAACAACCTGGAACATTGGTGAAAGAGGGTTTGCTTGCTGCTCATTAGTAATGTTGGATTGGTGAGTTGTCATCAGGACTGAACTGAATACATTACAAATTACCTTGGTTGTGAAATTACATTTTCTGACCTATATTTTTAGAACTGAAGTTTGCATGTTCATTCAAAAGCTTTCTGTAATG